>JAULCD010165128.1:0-10932 GCA_032361085.1 Calliostoma canaliculatum
TATTGACAGGCAGTACATTGTATATTATATTGTATTGATTGACAAGCATATGTGACATTAATGTACGAAATTAATGTACTAGTAGTATGATAACGTCAAAAAGTTACGTAATTGAAAAGTTAACTAATTGAAGTACAGGTTTAAATAAATAATTCCATTCTTCCATTCCATTCCTGTCCACTCCCACCATGAATAGCATTAAGCACACTTCATACAAAGTAAAATGTTTACAGCTGCCGCTCGTTTCAAAGTGAAGGTTCTTAACAGGAAATTTATCACATCTCACCAAACAACACTAAATACACTGTTCAAAAACTAAAATCTAAATGCAACTACTTCACAATCATCAGAGCACCAGTCAATGAAAGCCCCTCAGTTTACGACATGGAAACATATGAACAAATCTACCCATTCTGCAACGAAAACACCAACCTACTACACAGACTTCAACTACAAATTATCACAAGAACTTTACTATATCTACAGCCACATGACATGAGCTACATGCAATTCCTTTGCAATTTCAAGTTTGGATCTACACTCAGCACAAAAAGAAACTTCACCACCAAGAGGCCAGGGGCACAGCTCAACACATCACCACCACTTCCCGAGGGTCCGCCTTCATCAACGATGTCTGCCACTACCATTACACAGGGTGGGCCTGTGCCCGACTGCCGGGCTTGGCGCCGCTTTAATACCGGGTTTGTTGATTTCAACCCCAACCCATTTATTTTTGCCCCCATCTATTACTGCTAATAACATATCTTACCTCCTTATTCCAAATTTCAATTTTCCCCCCCAAATTTGCACAGCCTATTACCGTTATTTATTTAGGAATTATATTAATATACCCCCTCCCCTAACCCTCCCTTAAGGATTTTTTAAGGATGTAGTTATGCTCACTAAATTAACTTGTGCAACACTCTCAAACCTTTACTTGTTAATTTCTTTTTTTTCCCGCCTAGGGGGTCCTTGCCCCGTGGCCCCTACACACAGTGTACGCCACAAAGAGATCACTTCTCCTTATTTTAGATCGGGACTCTGTCCGACTAGAGCATAACTCTCCCCGTCGGCGAAATACCTTAGGACGAAAGCAGACGTAAAACCCAAAAGAAAAGAAAAAGGTGTATCAGCCAATACACCTACACGTTTGACAATTGAAACCAGGCCCTCAAAGCGATCTTAGGCTGAGTTGATCGTAATTGATTTTTAAAACACTGTCATGTGAAGTTGATTCACATCATAGGCTTACGACTATCGTAGAGCAGAGATCTATTTGGAACCAGTGCCGAATGGCACCGGTTCCAAAGCGATCTCTGCGTTACGACAGTTGTAAACCAATGTTATATTTTAGCACTTATGATCAACTTAGCCTAAGATCGCTTTGGGTAACAGAGCCCAGGACATAAAAACCGGCTTGATTATCATATAATTCTTGTTAGATTGGCTCCAAACTGATGCACCCTGTCCACCTGAATAGTACGAATTAAATCAAGGAATGGTATCTCTGTTCTGTTAATCAATTCACAGTCTTCCTTGGTGTATCTAAACTCCTTATGCCACTTGCTCTCTGGATAGACCAGTTGCTCAATGTCTGATTGGCAAAACAAGTCTGTCTTGTTGTTGAGATATTGAAGATAGGAAACCTCATCGTAAAAATCCTCTCCTTCAGAATTGATCTGTCTTTGTAGTTTACTCGTAAAATGTTTATAAAGCATATAGTCTAGAGCAAGATAAGGCGCCAATCCTTCTGTTACATCTAATTTGTTTGTCGGTTCATGGTGGTTGGCGTTTATTGTCTGGAAAATAATATCCTTCAAAGACCAGTTCAGCAACCTTCGCATTAACACCAAAGACTCAAGCAACATCTCACTAACCAATACCAAGTGGAAATCCTGGTCAAGCTTTATAAGATATTGTCCAAATTTTTCCTGGTTCAAATAGTCTTTAAAAGGAAAACCAAAGTCTCTGGCCATCATGTTGTTTGTCAGAGAACTGTAATCCCATTTAGTTTCGTGGCGTACAGGGTCAGTCAAATAGGTTTTGAAAGGATCATCTCCTTTGATTGCTTGCAGAAAGGGGGCTTTATGTATGTTTCTGTAATAACTAAACGCTGATTTCATTCTGTCTAAAGGTTCACGGATAATGCCAATGTACACTGTGTCGTGAGGAAGGTACTGAGCGAAGAGGTTTTTGTGGAACTGGGGAACGTGGTTGCAGAGAATGTCGTAGTCGGAATTAAAAGGAGGGGGAACCTCGGTCATAAGTCCATCCCTGGAACCAAATCTAACGACGTTGATGTGGCTGTTTAGGGGAACAACAAAGTTCAGATTCCTTTTAAGGCCAAACCTGCTAATGATGTTTAGTATGGTCGAACTTGCACATTTGTGGACTTTAAGAAACGCAATATGGCGGACTTCAGATTTCAGGGTGTGTGATACTGAGCTGTTTGAAAGTAGAACATGTTCAAGACTTATTTGAGTGGCGTTCAGCTGAGTTGTAGTTGGGTTTGGTTGTTCGTGTTTATTGGCGACTGGCGGATAGAATCCACAAATTGTTCTGATTGTAAGTTGGTTAAATGTCGTATATATACCACAAACCAGAAGGACAAGAAGGAATGGAAACACTAATCTGAAATGTAATTTGACAGTTACAATTTAAAATACAAGTAACACATTTATTAGTTCCAATGTCTAAACCAAACGTCCAACCTAAGAAGGCTGCTATAAGCTATTCTGTGGTATTACTTCTGAAAAGAGTTCTTTTTACCACAACATTGATATGTAACAGCACACAATGGTTTTATAAGTTTAAAAAATGAATATATTACTTTAAGAGTTAATAATATTTGTTTTAAATAATCATTTGTTTTAATCATATTCACGTAGCTGCACAAACCGTTTGTGATGAGGAGAACATAAAAGAATTAACTCTTAATGGTTTTGTTTATAAAGTACAACCTACAACAATATTTACACATGCAAAGATACTAATGTGTGGTTTTAAATACCCAAATAGGTACACACGTACTCTCTCTCTATCTCTCTCTCCCTTCCTCTCTTTCTCTCTCTCTCTCTCTCTCTCTCTCTCTCTCTCTCTATCTATCTATACACACGTTCTCTCTCACACACAGAGAGAATCACGCGCTCTCATACACACACAATCATAAACACACACTTTCACACCTGGTTCTAATGATGTTCATGTGTTCATGCATTATGTGCAATTTTCCTATCCTTGATACAAAATACCATTTTAGATATTTACGTCTACAATAGCCACATTCATGTAATCAGTTTCCTTTTTTGTCAGGAGTATATTTTTATTTTGTCATTAGTATATTACCTTGTACTGCACTTGGTAAGTCTGAAACCACCCATATTTTAGAATAAATTTGAGACTTCCACTGAAACAAAATCATGATTACACGAATGTCACAGAGATTGATTTTTTAAGCAAGTAAGTCAAAATTGTCACATACACAGGGGATCCATTGGACCACATTCGTCATTTACGCAATGAAAAGTGAAACTGCGCAGTCAAATTTGAAACCTGTGCCTCTCTGGCGCAGGTTTTAAATTTGACTGAGCAATTTCAACTTCAACGAACAATTGTGAAACATGATTGGGAACAAGGGCGCACTATAAAACAAGCAGACGGGCATTAAGCCCACATACCCGTCTTTCTAAAGTAACTCCTGCATATATGGAACTGAAAAAACCCAACTATTTGATTAAGAAAAAAAGTGCTTTGTAAAAAATAGCTTTTACTTTGCATGGTGGGAAACGTTTCGGTATAGCTTTTTTACCGTTGTCAAGCATGTATGCTTTCTGTTTGTCAAGGGTATAAGAAGTTAGACCGAAACTAAAATTTTTTTTCGCAAAGCAAAAGTTATTATTTAAAAGTCTTAAATATAACAAAACACCAAAGTAGACTACCGGGCATAAGAAAGTTTTCACTTTTAAAAAAGTTGTATAATTTAAAAAAAAACGGTACAGGTTTGAATTCCTGCAGAAAACATACGCCCAAATGCAATATGACCACAACCACAAAGCAAATTTAAGAACGCAGCTTCCCAAATCATGCGTTGTTGAAAACATGAAAATTAGATTTTGAGATATGGTTCAAATGCACGTGCGTAATTGTGGCATAAATACCAATATTGGGGGTTTTCAAAGTCAGATAGCCAAAACCTTCAACTGCTTACAGACCTCAATCAGCTAGTTGATAATCCGCTACAAACAGACGGGACAGACGAAAGACCGGCCAACAATCAGGAAAACCAAAAGTGACAACACCGGCCAAAGACCGTTACATCCGGCAGATTCACTATCGAAACAGATGTGTGACAGCGACGTCAACGAATGCAACAGCTCTAGGGCACGCCATCAGCAGACGAACAGTCCTACTGACCCATTCGTAGAATGGCCTTGACCCGTCTAACCATCAATGCTGACTGCAATTGGCGCGAACGATACATCGGTGGCAGCAACGTGGCTGGCTGGGTCACACATGCTATTGATAACGTTTTACCTGATAACTGTGTCATTAAGGACGCTTTAGTTGGTGTAATTTCTCATTTTGACCCCTTGACTCTTTCTTTGTATATATATTGTGGAGAATGCAATATCGGCATTACAATGAATTTTTTTTATTGCAATTCATGGAAAATTATTCCTGTTTATAAATCAGTCTTTGTCTTTGTAAACAGTGCATTTTCCATATAAAACATGTTTTTGTTCGAAAATGTACAATTTACAACGAGTTTAGACAGTTGTAAGCCAATCTATCGCACCATTAACGTCGTATGTTTATTCAGGTGTATTCAGGTGTATAAATGAGTTGTCGAGCAGTGTATGTTAGAGCGTACATAAAATTTTCCTTTCCCGTTTTTGAAACGAATACACGAATCTTCCAAAATGTATGCACAGCTTTCCTTACAGTTGATTATGACGTCGTAATGACGTATATATATGGTATGATAAATATGGTATATGTTGGTGAAATCAATACATTGATTTCAATTCAGTGCAGCTGTAATACCTCCATTTACTGATGTGTAACAATAGCTTAACATGTAGAGCGCCCTTTTACAAAGCCGTCGTAAGTTTAGACGATATAATCTATGTCACCGGATCCTAAGTCTTTGTAAACAGTGCATTTTTCATATAAAAACAGGTTTTTGTTTGTAAATGTACAATTTACAACAATTTTAGACATTTGTAAGCCAATCTACCGGTTCATTAACGTAGTATGTTTATTCAGGTCTATTCACACAGGCTACAGCCACTAACACCTTTATCCACTTGAGCCTTCAGTTACTTACAGCTGTAAAACAATAATCAAGGATGGAATTTCGCCTACACAAATTCAATTAAGGCATTTATAGAAAATAAACATTCTGATTTTCTTCTTTAGATTTTTTGTTCTATTTCTATTTATTAAAACAGAAGGACGGGCTGGTTGATTCCTTTTTTTAAAACATGCATACAAATTATTCTCGAGAACATCGTCATTGCGTAGAGCGTAGCTTATTGTCATCAAAACATCCTCCTTAATACTTAATACTTAATACTCAAATGTTTTAGATGGATTCCGCTACAGACTGAAAACAGAAAACAGAAAACATAATAATCTTCACCGGAAGTGTGTATGTGATGAATGCACTGGTTAGTGCACCACCATTGAAGTATTCGTCAGAAATTGTACTCCACACTCACTCTGCAGAAGATGTTCCAAACCCTTAGTGTCATGAAAAGGCGAGCTCAAGCTGAAGCATCACCAACACAAGCCTATTATGAAGAAGAACTGGAAGCTCTGCATGAAGACAAAGCTGCAGTGTTTCCCTCTTTCTTTTCCGAACGAAGTGATGTCTGCAAGCATAGTTAGAAGACTACACCAGCTCCTCCACAGTTCCTTGCTGAAGTTCAACTCCCTGGTGCCTGGCAGCAGACTCTTTGTGTGCATCGACGACGGTGATCATGAGAGGATTATTTGCTTTGTCATTAACCACCGCCTTCACCTTATGCAGTAGCTAGACGCTTTGTATATCGATGGAACTGTTTATTTTTTGTTTTTTGTTTGCTTCCAAATCATCAGAGATCGACATATGTGAGATTTATGTAAAAGTTATTATTTAAAGAAAGTTGTACAGCAAGTGAAAGGAAACCCTCTTCACCATAAAGTAATATAGATTCATTTTGAGATAGCGGCGTTGAAGGCTTTAAAAGAAGGCTGGCACTCTCACCTTAACCAGTGCAGGAAGCTCATCCATATTGGCAAAATTTTGCAGAAGTTAGAGAAATATGCAAGAAATAAGTTAGATCAATAACAATAGTGTCCGACTTCTCCAAACCTGTCATAGAGCCTTTACAGGTATATCAAAATAGAGATTTGACTGATTCTAGAATGGGTCATTTCTGAATGAGGGGTAGTCACCATAGCTGACTAATAAGCAATAAAGTCATTACAGACGGTGACATGATATTAGAAAAACAGTAATTTATATTGCTGAAAAGAAAGGTATTAAATTTAGGTAGTATTCGCAAAATGTATTCTTTATAATAGAGCATGTTTTGCTTTCATTTGAATGTGAAATATCTGATTTCCAGTTTTGTTCGGCGTTATCATGTAGTTATAATTACATGTACTTTCATATCATATGTATTTTATACTAGTATTTAACAATAATATGAAAATATGAAATTGTTTATGTATTTGTTAAAACGTTGATAATCTACAGTTACCAGACCAAACGATACCGTCCAAAATAAGCGTGTATACAGATACTGTCTATTCTGAAAACACTGGCTAACGCTACTTCGAACCTAAACAGGCATGTATTGTTCGAGCTTACGCCCTTAGAGTTAGACACCGTGGCCCCGTTCCTCAAAACGTTTTTAGGCTAAGTTGATTGTAAGTGATTTTTAAAACAATGTCCTGTGTAGTTGTTTCTTGTCCTAGGCTTACGATTATCGTAGCGCAGAGATCGGTTTGGAACCGCTGCCGAATGGCACCGGTTCCAAAGCGATCTATGTGCTATGACAGTCGTAAGCCAACGTTATAGTTTAGCACTTACAATCAACTTAGCCTAAGATCGCTTTGAGGAACGGGGCCCATATCGCCAGCACAGATCACCCAAGGCCTCAACCTTTCATTCTTGCAGGTTTTGAACCCACACCCTCAGAGTCATTCACCTCATCGCCAGCATGAAGCATTATAACGCACTAACTGCTTAGGTTCTGTAGTGTGTTGGTGCCTGACTTTGAAAGTGTGGGTTCGGATCCCAACATGGTTGAATAGTTTAAAGCATTTTTAATGGCCAGTACTGGTGATTTTGTGCCTGGAAGAGGATGTGGTTTCAAATCTTGCACGAGCATCTACCACAAAAAGTGACAGAATCGTGACTTGTACAGATAATGTAATCACAATTTAACATATATTGTGTTTAATCACTGTCTTAATAACATTGGAATCCATGACGACAGCAGCTACGAGTTTACAACCTTCAAGTTCAAGTTCAAGACCATATTGCTTCATCTATCTACACTGAAATCACTGAAAACCCAGACACTAATAAAACATTTACGAAGTACAAAATGTACAAACCTTAAGCAACTGCCGATGTAGTAAAATGATCTGAAACTGAAGTAAACTCCTTTAGATATTGATTCAAAACAGATGTGAAAGTTATACTCAATAACAAATAAAACAGTTAAACTTAAAGTACATTCCACTATTGACAACATAACCCTTAAAGTGCTGAGCCCATTTATTTTATATTTCATTGTCAATATTATGCCTAAATAAGCTGTTAAAACCTTTCCTGCGGTAATTTGATTAAAAGAGCTCCTTCAGGAGCTGTTATATAATTATTTTTACAACAGGACAGGTTTTTAACAGCACAGGGTGGTCACAGTTTAAAATTCCACTTAATTATCTTTAGCACTGTAAGGGTTAACAAAAAGTCAATATACATTGATGGATGCTACACGACACTAAAAATGTGTGTGACAATGGCTTTTTATGCACACCCACCTCCTGTTGGTTCAGCTCTGTGCGCCTGCCTGATGCTTTGTCACTGACAATAATTAATTGTCTTTGTAAACCGTATATTTTCCATATAAAACAGGTTTTTGTTTTAAAATGTACAATTTACAACGATTTTAAACATTTGTAAGCCAACATATAGGCCCATAAAAATTGTATGTTTATTCAGGTGTATTTACACAGGCTGCAGCCACTAACGCCTTTATCCACTTTAGCCTTCAGTGGATGGAATTTCGCCTACACAATTGGCATCCGTATTGAAAATGGACTTTCCCATTTCTTCTTTAAAGTTTTGGTTTTATTTTTATTTATTAAAACAGAAGGACAGGCTGGTTGATTCATTTTTAACACATTTAAATTAAGCTTGTGAACATCGTTATTGCGTAGAGCGTAGCTTATTGTTATCAAAACATTCTCATTAAAACATCAAAACATTCTCCTTAATATTTAACACTAAATACTTAAGTGTTTTAGATGGATTCCGCTGCAGACTGAAAACAGAAGACAGATTAATCTTTACTGGAAGTGTGTACGTGATGAATGCACGTGGATTACACAGTTTATTCGTGATGTACTAACTGATAACGCTGAACAGAACTGGAACGCAGATATTTCCCATTCAAGTAAAGGTAAAACATGTTCAATTATAAAGATTACAAATGGGGAAAGAACCTAAATTTTATACCTTTCTTTCGGCAATGAAATTACTGAGACCCGTTTTACAAAGACGTCATAACTTTACGACGTCCTAAACAATGCCATTCGTTAATGAATTTGGTCTACAAATGCAAAAAATAGTTGTCAAGTGTGCACTTTCCAAAACAAAACTTGTTTTTTCTTTGGAAAGTGCACAGGTTACAACCAAATTTGGCGTTTGTAGAACCCTTGTACATTTTGAAACAAAACCCTTGTTTTTATATGGAAAATGCACTGTTTCCAAAGACGAAGGGCATATGTAAACAAAACCTACAGATCCGGTGACATAGATTATATCGTCTAAACTTAGGACGGCTTTGTAAAAGGGTGCCCTGCATGATAAGTGATTGTTAGACATCAGTGAATGCAGTTTTCACAGCTGCACTAAATTGAAATCAATGTATTGATTTCACCAACATATACCATATTTATCATACTATATATATACGTCATTATGACGTCATAATCAACTGTAACGAAAAGCTGTGCACACACTTTGGAAGGTTCGTGCATTCGTTTCAAAAACGGGAAAGAAAACGTTATGTATGTTCCAACTGAAACTGTTTGGCTTGACATATCGTTTATGTTATTATATACTGAAATACCCAACAAGTACATACCTAAATTTTGTCATATTAGTTCATAATATGTTTACAAAGTATCGTATATAGTTTACGATAACATATGATAAAAGCAGATTGTTCAAATGCACAATGGAGGTATTCTATGAATGTCAACTTCTTTATTGATTTTTTTCTGCGACGTTTCGATGTAGATGCTAACACTGTTATCAAGCAAGTAATATACAGAATTGTGAGGGTACAGGTTATATACATATTACATAATTGATGGACAATGGTCAGGAGCATAAGTTAATTTTTACACAAGAGACAAGGTTAATATGTAAACTATGTATTGGCAATGCTAATTAGAATAGTTAGATTCACAATGTTTAATTGGCCCTTAGGTACTTTGATGTTATGGTTATAATGATTGGAGGCCAGTGTGACATGGACAATGAGGTGAGTGGTACAGTGAAATTAAGTTTGTTTCCGAGCTCTAGCATTGTCCTGTTGGAACAGCTCCTTCTGGTGGTCAACAAGGTGATGCACGTGAGGACAAGGAATCTGGTCGATATTTTAAGAGGCCGTCAGATTGCCTTGGACAAGCACCACGATGCAGTTGGGTGCAAAACGTTCATTGCATCATCTGAACTCACATTATCGTCCATGATGTCGCTTCAGGAGATAACCAAATATGCACCATATATGCACCTCCAGTTTCCAAGGTACCATGTTACACCATCTGACTCACCAACGTCAATGAAGTAATGTCAGAGAGGGGGTAACTTTTGGACGCCTAGCAAGAATACCTGCCTTTCTCAGGCAGTTCCTGATTGTCTAGTCAGACAGTCTTTGGCCTCTAGACCATTTTTGTTCTGTGTCCTGGGTGGAACGATGGCGGTCACGTAGATGGGGTACCCGGGTGTAACAATCGTGGGCCTGTTTGGTGACTCACGGTCTTCCTGATCTAGGACGGTCATCTGTCGAATTGCCATGCACAAAACAGCCCCACAACGTGCTTGGGTGAACTTTGATGGTCCTTGCCACGGAACTATTTTATTCACCGGTTTGTAATCCTCCAGTTGCAATATTTCGGTCGATAGCATTGAGACGCCTCGTTATTTTCCAATACTTGTGAAGATCTTGGATAAAATTGGGAGATGCACTTTAGACTTTTATAGTCACAGATTGTACTTATGCTTTGCACGTGCAACACAAAACATTGTGCCTTATTGTTATGTTCCAAGACGTCAATGCTCAACATGACAATCATGATCGGATCGTTTATGGTTGCATTAACTCATGCATGTATTTTTTTTACCAGGCAAAAGAAAGTTTTCACCAAATTAAATTGACCATACACCGAAAAAAAAGGCAAATGTGACATTTGTGATAATTAATTAAAAAACAGAAATCATTTTCCATGAATTACAATGACAATTCATTGTAATGCCTATATTGCATTCTCCACAATACACAAAGGAAAAGTCAAGAAGTCAAAGTTAGAAATTACACAAATTAAAATTCATTATCAGGTTTGAATTTTATGCTAGGTGGGCTGTAACTGTTGAAAACCTATTCAGTGACAATGTGTTTAAAAGAGCTCCTGTCGGAGCTCTTTTAA
>JAULCD010165239.1:0-10932 GCA_032361085.1 Calliostoma canaliculatum
GCTTCAACTGTATCGTGTATCGTATCGCAGCCCACGTATCGCGGTACATCGGAATTTCGGTGTATCGTTTCACCCTTCCTATCCTGGGTCCCGTTTCTTAAAAGATCTTAGACTAAGTTGATCGTAAGTTATTATTAAACAATGCCCTGTGACGTTGTTTCTTATCATAGTCTTACGACTGTTGTGGCTCAGAAATAGCGTTGAAACCGGTGCCGAAGGACACTGGTTCCAAAGCGATTACTGCGCTACGACAGTCGTGAGCCAATGTTATATTTTTAGTATTTACGATCAACTAAGCCTAAGATGGCTTTGTGGAACGGGGCCCTGGTTGAGCTTGAGGCTAGGTTCAGCATACAATGTGACTGCCAGATTTATTCTTAAATAGACATTGTTATGTTAGGACCATCAGTTTTCATCGGATCGGTCTAAGGTAGATTAAGGTAGACTGCAATCTTGATGGTTGTGTAACAAGGGCTGGGTGTTGTTTGATAAAGCAGTCGGAAAACTATGACATCGAAACCATGTCAATGAGCTTAGGGATTTTCTTTACAAATACTAAAGTAGTTGTTACACAGTGTTTACATGAGTAAACCAAACCTAATGGTCCAATGTGTCAAGAGCCATTATAGCTTGGAACTTATAAATTAAAGATTTATTTAGGAACAAGGGTCAGGGCCACGTGCCTTAAAGCGATTGTAGGCTGAGTTGATCGTAAGTGCTACAATATAACACTAGATTTGGACTGTCTTTGCTTAGAGATTGTTTTGGAACCGGTGTCAAATCAAGTTCCGTACTACAACAGTCGAAAACCTATCATACAAACTCAACTTCACAGGACATTGTTTCAAACATCACTTACGATCACCTTAACGCTAAGATTGCTTTGAGGAACGGGGGCCTGGTCTTACAGGAATTGTATTATCACATCACGATTGTGGCGACTCACCTTGTCTGGTATAACCATGTGCATTGGTTACTAGATGTTTATGACCACAACCAAAACATGTATTTATTGTGGAATAGTATCTTGAAGTACGTACGGAAAATAGTTATAGAAGTGCGAAGTTATAGATGTGTTTAGATTAAGCAATCAAATTGCTTAATTATTTTTTTTAGCAAAGCAAAACTGGTGTGCATTAATATGTTTTTTTTTAGCAAAGCAGCAACCTGTGTGAAGATACATTTTGTGTAATAAACTTGCCCTTACAATGTACTTTTTAAAAGGCACCAAACCCTAACTGACTTAATAATCGAAATTGTTGACTAAAGCAAGTAAATGTAATCTTGTGTAAAATTTCCTCAGGATAACATCTCATTACAATACAATCAAATATTGAAGCTAACTGTAACTTAAAAGCCAAATAAATTAGTCCTCGTGAATTATAATTATGTTTGTGTAAAAAGGCTTTTAAAGACATAAACGACTAATCCAAAACAATTATCATTGTAAATACATTCTATGCCTCTGTCTGCTTGATTTGAAATTCACTTATTTCAAGAATCTGTTTCGTGGTGTGCGTTTTGCTTCTTAAGTTGGAAATGTATTGTTATTGGTTACTAAGGACATTATTAGGGAGAACTATCTGTAGACAACCAAGAATAAATTACGTGGCCCAGAGAAGGTTCATAAATGATGTTTCCAGAACAGAAACATGATTTTCAACAGCCCATCATATGCCAGGGCCCCTGACAAAATTAGCATCTACACTATTATTCGACATTCAATTTTTTATTTTCATTTTTGTGAAATTTGTTTTTATTGTAAGGAAGGTGTAGTAATGTTTTATTTAAAAAACTGAAATGTCAACGTTCAAAAGAAATCTTAACAAAATGTCAATAAAATTCAGAAATCTGCATGTACAATTTATAAGAAAATAAGGTTGAGGTCAAATCCACGTTTCACAAATGCCTTTTGAATTGAAGTTATGAATTCGCAACCACATCATCATTGTACAAACTAGCACCCCCCCCCCCCACCACCCCCCCCAAATATATGGTGTTTGTGAGTAATTTACAAGGTCGTAACGTTACAGCGGCCTTGTGAGGCGGCATCCAGATTAGAAGGATGTTATTAACTAGTATCACCCACTATGTACACGACAACACGTACATGCACGTTCATGTCAGACGGAAAGTCGACTAAGTATGTAATGATTATAATTTGACCAGGCCCCCGTTCCCCAAAGCGATCTTAGCGTTAAGATGATCCTAAGTGATTTTTTAAAACAATATCCTGTGGATGTGTTTTATATAATATTCTTACGACTATTGTTGTGCAAAGATCGATTTGGAACCGGTGCCAAATGCCACCGGTCCCAAAGCGATCTCTGCGCTACGACAGTCGTAATCCAATGCTATTTTAGCACGATCAACTTAGTCTGAGATCGCTTTGAGGAAGGGTGCCTAGAATTTCTCTGTCAAGCACAGATAATATGAAATGACAGGTAACTATCAATTCAAAGTGATCATGTTCATTGCATGCGATTGTAAAGGTCGCAACTTTTGGCCTTTACTTATAAGTATATTATTCTTAATATCACATAATCCAATTACTCGCATACTTACACATACTTACACAACACAAAACAGTCACAAAAGCTCATTATCTTGCCACTACAATTAACGCCTAAATATATTTTGTTCTTTTTTTGCAAGTGTCAAAAGTCTATTGTCATTATATTAGTTTTCAATAAATGTGTAGAAAAGGAGTTTGTTTAAAGCAGCATGTTATTAGTGTGTAACAATATATAATATCGGATAATAATTTTATAACATTTTGAGGATCGATGCTGAAATATGACTACCTTGTCCTTTTGAAACTTTATACTGTGGTAATTTGTTTGAAGAACAGGATAGGTGGTCACAGTTTTTGTTGTTGTTGTACTTGATTTATATTTTATTGCTTTTTGTTGATGTTGTTTGTGTTTCTTTTCGGTTTAGTGGAAACAAGTAGAAGCCAATTGTGAGATAGTGTCTTCATACTTACATGTGCGCGACTGTAACTCACATTCTACCTCAATATAAAATATTCCTCTTATGACACGTTTTGATAAAAAGAAAATCAGTAGTAATAGTTAAAGACTATTTCATTTTGTTTGTCAAATACAATACATATTTCATTTAGTGAGTTTTGAAAATATAATTTTAAAATATGAACACAAAAGATAAATTATCTAGTCTGATCTAGTCTATTATATACACTGTAGTAAGGTTTAGTACCTAATTTCTACTTTTAGTAAGTCATTTCCGTTTTAGTTTTAAACATTTACGACATGACTGTTAGCGACATGACTGTTAGCAAATTTAGTTCCAAATTATCCATGATATCGCCACAGAAATATTGACTCATTACACTTATAAATTTATTGCACATATTTTTACTCACATAATAAATTGTATGGGCGGTCGATTCGTGGCCAAACGTTGTATTTATTCAGCCGACTTTCGCCAAGTGTATCCATGACGGGTGAACATGTGTGTGCGTCTCTCCCAAACTTCTGATGGATGATTGTCTTTAATATGAAAGATTCTTCATCAAATTTAAATCACTAAATAAGACATACAAAAGGCACATAAAACAATCTAACATAACTCTTGTGACAAAGATCTTTAACAATAACAAAATATTTTGAGAAAAAGACAGGAGAATACAAAGGGAGCTCGATACACAGGAATCAGTGTCCAGTACTGTTCTGAGCATTGTCCAGTGACATTATACATGTATACTTTCACAGTGTGACAATATGCAAATTTATTGTCACTGCTCTGAAATTGTCGGATAATCACAACGTTACGTACTGTTTTACTGTTTATCTGCACGTATACAATAAAATGGTACTTAATTACAAATAACATTTACTGGGAAAATGCATAGAAATTATTCAGCACCACAGGAAATCTCATCAAATTAATGGAAATCTGCTGAATAATTTCTATAATTTTTTTCTAGTGATTTCTGTGTAGCATTTAACTGTTATTACCTGTGACCAACCGCTGCTGGCGTTGTACGATTACATCATTGTGACACCATTGTAATGATAATAATACAATGACACAATGATTAACAAACCACAAAATCATTCCTGGTTAAACTTCATATGATACGATTACAAGTGAATAAATAACACCGTCCCCGATTGGTCAAAGTTGTGGTAGTTTTATTATCGTGGATAAAGACATCACAGTCTAATAGACTGCACTCATGGGCACTGATCAAAGTTTTATCACAAAGACAATCTTGCTCATAGTAGTTTATTACCAGAGTTTCTCGTAATTCCCAAGTCAATTTCACTGAAGTATGTTTAAGAGGGGCACGACCTGTGCTGCACCAGCCGTCAACGTTATCTGGGTTATGGATGAGATGATCAGACAGAAATCAAAACTTTAAATTTTCACGTTCAAATCCGAGGCAGCTAGGGGGACTATTAGCAACACTTAACCCTTAAAGTGCTGAACTTAACACGTGTCAATTTTAATTTCCAACTTCCAATCTAAATAAGCTGTTGAAAACGTTTCCTGTAATAATTTGTGTAAAAGAGCTTTTATTGGAGCTCTTTTACACATATTATTACAAGAAAGGTTTTCAGCAGCCGAAGTTGTGACAGATTTGAGTTGTACTTACCCCAACAGTTCAGCACTTTAAGGGTTAACTCTTAAAGTAACAGTAGCAAGATTTGTCATTTTACTGTTAAAATTGCAACCAAAATAGGCTGCTGGAAGCCTACAAGACGTTTTGTTTATGCCACAGTCTTTCTATATTTAGATATCAATCCTCTATATATTATTTGTGATATGTACACAACTCACCTACTTAATCAGTATCAGAATTATGTATACATCTTGACGAAAGGCAGTACTATTACACTGTGAACTATTCGAGCTCAAACATGTTCATTAAGTTTAGTGTTTAAATGCAATGAAAGATTAAAATAAATATAGTTTGACAGCTGCGGCCACAGTCCATCATTCCTGTCACAATAGCTGGTTATGTTGATAATAGGTGTTGTGTATATCTGGGCCCTGTTGTCAAAGGTGATTGGCTAAAATGATCATAAGTGATTTTTGAAACAATGTTCTGTGAAGTTATTTCTTATTATATTCTTACGACTGTCTTAGCGCAGAGATCGATTGACACCGGTTCCAAAGCAATATATGCACTACGACAGTCGCAAACCAATATTATATTTTAGCATTTACGATCAACTTAGCCTAAGATCGCCTAGGGGAACGGAACGCTAGTTCATGAACAAACTACATGTGTGGTGTTAGGGAATAACAAGTACAGTGCCAAATCAATGTAGTGGGACTTCAACTACAAAGTGCTGTTTAAAAGCTTCCCTGTGTTGTTTTGTTTAAAAGGGCTTCGAGGGGAACTATTTTTATCAAATCATCAAAGGGTAGGTTTTTAAAAGCCTATTTAGACTGGATTTGGTAAATAAAATGCTGAAGTTGGCATTCAAAGGGTTAAACGACTGCTTTAAACCTGAAATAGTAACTACCATGTGCTGTCCAAGACATAGATGGCGTTAATGTGTGGCAAGAGCTTCTGAAAGGAGCTATCAAACCCTGTTACCACCGTAAAATGATTTCAAAAGCCTATTCAGTTTGAGCTTTATACAACTAATTTGAAATTAGAAGTGATTGGAAGGCGGAGTAGAGCTTGAGGTAACTGAGTTGGGTCATATTCTCAGGGGGCGGGACAGCCCAGTGGTTAGCTAGCGTGCAGGACTTCGGACCAAGAGGTCCGGGATTCGAATCAGGCTCAGGGGGCTCAGGTTTATTCTCTGTGTTGAAACATTTCAACATAGTGAGGACATATTGGAATGCTGAGTAACACTGTAACACTCCTGGTTAGCAGCTACAGGCCGAAGCTCGCAGGTTTCATTGCATCACATAACCACATTGGTGATGCAAACTTTCCTTCTGCCGTAAACTCTGGCGCCGCGATACAACTAAACAATCCCTTTTAGTTTGGAACTGGACTGAAATAACCTTGTGCTGATTCAAATCAACTCTGTGACAATATTTCCTATTGATAACCACAGAACATGGACGAGCTGATTAATTACAGTACATCCTTGGATAATCTGTGTTTTATTAAACATCTATTCTATGATAATCCTTCTCGGTTGAGGTTCTTAATGGGCATTTAGAGGTATGGAACATAAATCTAGAAAACTTTACAAATGTCAACTTTTTTGTTTGGCATGAGCATATGTGCTCATGCCAAACAAAGAAGTTGATATCGATAAAACTCCCTTGACTTCAAATTCTCGGTTAAACCAAAAATATTGTTGACATTCAAATCGACAGATAATACAACAATCGTATTAAATGTTGTTAGTTTTGAATTTCATTTCGGCTTAATATTTTAATTTTTTTTGTTGCTGACAGAATGTCAATGATTACTGGTGATACAGAATAACATATCATAAACAACCAATCAAATTGTAGATTATTACGAAACGAACCAGTCCCATTAAAGTGCTTGGATATAAACTGATAATCTACAAACTGATAATCTACTAATTGTCAGTGTGAGAACACGGTGTGTAACGGGAGACATGTTTTAATAATTTAGAGTATTGTCATTTAGTGTACAGTTAATCTTTTAGTGTTAAGTATTGCAAAAGTAAGTACTTTAAATACCAAGTACATTAACAAGAGCCCAGGCGCAAAAGGCTTACTACCGTACTACAAACAATATCTTCTTCAAAATGTTCTACATGTGTTACATGTTTTACATTATCTACTAGAATGAAGGGTAAACCGATTCTAAAGGATCACGGGCTATGCGACATGTATAGAAATACACTAATGGTCAGCCAATGGCTATCAAGGGTATGTGTCTCAGTGGACCCCTTTTAGTGAATGTGTAACCATAAACTCTTTTGAACTCTTGTGACAATTTGTACTTCTAAATATTTAACAGCATGTGAATAAGTGTAGACAAACTGCGTTTGTCGGTCTTAAGACGTCGTATATGGAACGTACATGTATGTGGACAAAATGATGTTCATCTCCAATTTCATTTTTGTTACACTATTGACATAATCTGTTTTCTCTTGAAGTATTGACATATTGTCCAGTGTTAATTAAAAGATCATATGAGAGCATCGGCATCTGGGGAGAGCTAATCTGATTTAATTAAAAATAGTGATCTACGTTATAATGAGTCCATTCGTATGTCGCTGAATACACACAATGTAAGCTCAAAGCGCGTGCCGATTTCAGATTTCCATAACTAGTAGTACATACAATTTGTTACATATTTACTTATTCAGCCCATGTTTAAAGATGAAAATATTTTAACCTTTGTGGAAATGGCATGATGAATCTTAAATGAAGTTCGATATTTTGATTAGACCATACATAACCAAAACCTGTTTTGAACAATAATTCTCTTACAATGGTGACCAAATTTCTTATTTCATTGTTGTCATAAAGTTTCATCATATCATTGGCGAATCTACAAAACGGCATGCTTAACAATCTTAGCCAATGTGTTATTACTTTGGTGAAAACAAATATAATGTTAACAACTTTTTTTAGAATGTGCACAGTTTACAACGACTGTGGCATTTGTAATTAAAACAAAACCCAGTGTGTTAAACAATTGTGGCTACGAACGTAGACCAGGGCCCCATTCCTCAAAGCGATTTTAGGCTAAGTTGATAGTAAGAGATTTTTTAAACACTGTTCTGTGGAGTTGTTTCTTATCATAGGCTCACAAGTGTCGTTGCGCAGAGATTGATTTGGAACCGATGCCGAATGACACCGGTTCCAAAGCGATTTCAACGCTACGACAGTCGTAAGCCAATGTTATAATTTAGCACTTACGACCAACTAAGCGTAATATCGCTTTGAGGAACGGGACCCAGTAAAAGCTGTTTTGTAGAACAAGGGCTTGGTGTAAGCGTAAATTATATCTATAACTTCTTGCTCATGGGAATCGCGTTGACTGGTATAGCTGTGTGCATGGATGACCTAGATCTTTCTAGGCCCCGTTCCTCAAAGTGCTCTTAGGCTAAGTTGATCGTAAGTAATTGTTGAAACAATGTCCTTATGGAGTTGTTTCTTATCATAGGCATATGATTGTCGTAGCGCAAAAACGATTTAGAACCGGTGCCAAATGCGTTTTAACAGTCGTAAGCCAATGTTATATTTAACACTAATTATGATCAACTTAGCCTACGATCGCTTTGAGGAACGGGGCTCTAAACTTTTAAATATATTTATCACACTGATTGAAAGTAAAGCATCTATAAGTTTGTTTGAATGACATATAGAAGTGCTTAGAATAATTAAAATAATTTTTATGGGTGTAGGGAACAAAGTGCTTGGGAATATAAACCTAGTTAGTTGATATCTAGAATTATATTTTCAGTAAAGTTTTTTGTTCGCAGATGTGTAGGATGTGTAAATCGAAGAGACAATTTTAGTTAAAACTTCCCCTTTTTAACAAATGTTTCAAAATAGCCAACCCTGTTTTTTCCCAAACATGTCGGACGTAATAATCGAAAAACGTAAAGAGGCATAGGTCGGACATGTACACCCACTAATGAACAAACAAGGACAAATAGAAGCTGTCACCCTGTGATACAAATTTCCTGAGGAAAATATCTCATTACAGTGCTGTCAAATGTTGGACCAAAGTGCAAAAACTGGAATCAGTTCATGACAGGTAAATTAGACGTCGTCAATCTTATTCGTTTTTATATAATAGGGCCTCTTTAAGAGAAAACCAACCAAATTAATATCCAAAAAAATGTTAATTGTAATCACAAGACACTTCTCCGCCTCTGAGTCAAAATGTTACTTATGTCAGGAATCTTCTCCAGGGTGTTCGCATTGCTTTTAAATCTAGAAAATCGGGTTATATAGGATGAAGGCTGGATACATTCTGGTGACACTATCTGGAGACAATCAAGAAGAGGATGTATTGTCCTGGAAAAGTTTAATTAATGATCACAGAATACGGTTAACTCAATGTCAACAGGCCAACATACCTCAAAGTTAAGTTCCTCGATTGTAAATGAATGTAAGCTATTGTAACAGCATCGTTGTGCCAATAGTTGATTACAGATGCTTTGAAAATGCACACCTTTGATTAAGTTGTCATAGAGGGAAAAGTAAAAATAGCTTTTTTTGGTGCAATGTGCAACACTAGGTCAAGATAGAGATGAAAAAGTAAAAAAAATAAATTTGTCGCCAAATAAATAAAATTATTATAACTAATCGCGCATACAAATTCCGCATGCTCAGCTGATTAAAATGGCACCTCAGTAATTAAAATCAGATCAGTAACTCCGGAGATGAACGACATTATAAACACCTCGTCATAAGTATCGCACCACGTATGATCTGATGAACATTTAAGCTGTTGTTCTATTTGGGAGTAGATCTGTCATGGTGTTCCTATGATTGTAAATTGACCTTATCACAGTTCCCGGAACACTAAATGAACACAGGTACCAGAACTTGATTCTGGACAGTGCTGTCATGCTTGAGTTGTTGTTCAGCTTCTCCTACACAACTCCATTGAGACACTGATCTGACCTGCCAAAATCCAGACATTAGTCCTATAAAGCATGTGTTGGACATTTAGGGACGTAAGGTAAGCTCCTCCAGATCAGAACCTCCAGGAATTGACCCATGCATTGCATGGCGAGTGGCAGTAGACCCCCCAACAGAGAATCAGATTTCTGGTGACCGACATGAGACGGCGTTTAGAAAATGTTACTCAAGCGCGAGGCGGTGACACCAGATACCGATTTACCAAGTCATTGTAGACCTTACTAGTGTGTTCGATATTAACGAAATGTGGTCTGTGTTGCGTGTCTGTTGTAACGACACCGGCAGCAATACCTATTTCTAGGGTTGGGCAAATCACAATCAAACTTTCAAAACGAGTATTCGCGAAGGCCATGTTTCCTGCTGATCTCAAATTTGATGAGTCTTTTGGTCTTCTATTAAGTCTTATGTTGGTTCCGTAACATTTTTTTTCAAAATGGCGGCCAAAAAACCCGATTTTTACTGGTAAACAAAGAATTTGACGCCTAACTGTACTTGTAGTGTGTCTATCTGTAGGTTTTCTTTTGCGTAGAATAAAAACAACCAGACATTTTAACCTGTGGTACCCGTTACAAAATTATTCTAGATTCCATATGTTAAAATTTAAAAACAAACAAACTCGGTTTGCCGGAACAAAAGAGAAGAACTACAGTATAACGAGTAGGTACAACTCATTTGATAGAAGTTGTTCGTCCCTTTTGTTTTTATTGCTTCTGTTTATTGTCTTTAAATTAACAAAAAGTTCAACAACACTGGAGACAGAACGAGTATAAGCCTATTGGGAAAAAGAGTGCATTTACTAGCATGTAATAGATATGTTATTAATCTTTCTTTGAAAACCTCTAGCTATGCAGTTCTCGGCGAATTGAGTAGATTTCCAATAATTACACAGACAATGTATAAAATGATTAAATATTGGTTAAAACTCTTGTAAAATGGCAGAACATAGATATGTCAGGAAAAGTTACAACATGCTAAAAAATTACGATGCTACTGGAAAATCAAACTTGGCAACTACTATTAAGAATATGTTGTGCTGTAATGGTTATATGTTTGTATGGTTGAACCAAGGGGCAGACAAAGGTGATAAATTTTCAAAACAATTTAAACAGCGCGTCAGATATCAATTTATTGCAGAATGGCAATTGGCATTTAACAATAGTTCAAAACTATGTCACTATAAAGAATTTTAAACTATTTTCCAGCCAGAAAGATACATTAATATTGTAACCATTCATAAATTTAGAAGTATTTTAGCAAATTTTAGGTGTGGTGTTCTTCCCTTAGAAATAGAAACCGGTAGAATGTATGGTACTCCAAAATAAGAAAGATGTTGTAATTTGTACAAAAATATCTGCA
>JAULCD010165350.1:0-16907 GCA_032361085.1 Calliostoma canaliculatum
CATGGCTGTGAGGATAGGGTGCAATGCTAGCATCACCCTTGGTTCGTCAGTACCAGCCGAGACTCGCAGGTTTCACAAAGCCACACTAAGTGTTCCCCCTGCTGTAAAATCTGACCGCCGCGATATAACTGAAACATTGTTGAAAACGGCGTTAAACCCTAACTCACTCACTCACTCTTAGGGTGTCCAAGAGTCTCCACGAGCCTTGTAGATTGTTGATTTTCTATTATATTGCAGGGTAAATATTTTACCCAATCTCAACTTCATCGGACATCAGAGGGCACAACCCTCAGCACACACACAATGATGTCTGCAGAAGATAGCACCACTCCAAGGAAATTGTTATTATTTCGTCCTGAAAATGTTACTTTTATGTTTACGTCTATGTAGGAGGAACCGAGCGTACATCTTCAAGTAGATTGGGTGATTTTGTAGATTGTGTACCAGAGACTCGTACCACAAAGCTTCGATGATGCTTTTAGTATACACTACTCTTTGTGTTCTGAGTTTAGGATGCTAAAGTCTAAACACTATGAGAGATTAGTTGGATGAACCATTATAATCGTATGTGAATTTTGTTGTGAACGATAACGCTAAAGCGTTATCGTTCACAACAAAAGTCACACACATAATGAAGATAGTTCTCCTGGGTCCATGCAGACTCATAATGTAGTCCATTACAGTCATATGATAATGGAAAGATAAAGAGGATATGTACGATTCCCATTCAAATTTGCCAATATGAACAAGAAAGAAAAGAATCAAAGCCTTTAACTTAAACTAGTGTGTTGGTTTACTTTGATGTCTCCGTTCAAACATTATATGCAGATATACATATGCAAGATTAACATGATTTTATTCCAGTAAACTGATTTTAGGGTTGCATTAAGAAGTTGGTGTTGTGCACACTGTCAACATATAACAACAGCAACGTCTTCCTGTATTACTTAGCAGTGACGTTTCAAAACAGTATATATTTCGAAATTTAACTACAAGGTCATATAAAACATTAATATTGCCTGTTGTCATAACTGATATTTTTTATGTTTGTGCATCTGAAAATTAAATAAAAAACTTTTTTTTTCATTTTTTAGCTCAATAATTTCGTCAGATATGTGTAGTAAATAGAGAAAAATAAAAAGCAGTACAAGTAGCATCACATTTGCACTTTGTTTTCCTGTAATAGGAAGGCATTACTCATGTATAATGTAGTGCTTTTGATTTATATTTAACAAGCAAATATAAATGCTTCCAGATCCAACATTAAAAGTTTAATTATGTTTTACTAAAGCATTGAAACTCACTTTAGTTTTCATTCAGGTTAATCTAATTTGTACAAATTTGATGATACAAATGTAAGTGTTTTCTGACTGAACATTAAACATCGATTTTAATCTAAACTTTCACAATTGATAAAGCCTCTACTGTGTCACGTTTCTTCATGTTGAGAGCTGTTTCTCATTAACATTATGTTTCAAAAAATAAATGTATTGTTTGATAACCTAGACCACGTTTCTCAAAGTGATCTTAGTGCTAAAATGATCGTAAGTGATTTTGTCCTGTTAAGGATTTCTTATTTTAGGCTTCCGACTGTCGAATGGCATCGGGTCCAAAGCGATCTCTTCACTACGACAGTCGTAAGCCAATGTTATATTTTAGAAATTACTATCAATTTAACTTAAGCTCGCTTTGAAGAACGGGGACCTGATGTAGTTGTACCCCCACATGAAAATGCAGTTGAGTGGTTTCTGCTGACATCCGCATTAAAAGGATTAAGGCAACCTGTGCACTGCTGAGTAGAAATCCAATCGTGATCAATTTGTAGTTTAATTTTAAAGTTTAACTGCTAAGCATTTAGTCTTGATAACAAAGTAAAAACTTCTACACTTTCGAAGACATCATATGTTATTTGTTAGCCGTCATTGTTTCGGTAATTTATAGTTTTTTGTCAATATGTGTCATATTTAGGATTACACTATGTCATTTTATAACTTTGTGTGGTTGGGGTTCGTGTGGAATTGAAACTACAATATCAGAGTCAGGCACCGAATCGTCAGCACGAGTTAAAGTTTTGGGATGTTCAGTGCGTGAATCCTGCACGCAACCACACAACGTGAAAACATCGTCAATTCTACAGACTGTGCGAGTCTAAAAATAACATATGCCGTTTGTGTCATTGTCTAAATGGCATACAATTCATCAAATCGCAAAACAATTTTATACTATGGTTATGTAACATACATCAAGGGTTCACCCTGTGGTCTCGAATGCGCCTCTCTACAACCAGTGAGTCTCGGCTGAATGTGCTTAGAAGGCAGTCAACTGAATTTCGCGCACATGACTGGGACTGTCCTACTCAGCAATGTGTCAGTTGTGCTTGGCTACCGGGTGCAAGATGCAACAATGTTGGTTTAAAGGCTTACAAATAGATTCACTATAACTTAGAAAGTAACCTCAACTGAAATAATTAAACTGACACAGACAAGAATATACATCTTTCATCTGAGAAGTTAGGACATATGTTTACATGAAGACATATTATACATGGTTACACTTGGATATTGTAAGCAGCATAACTATAACTGTTAAAAGTCAAATATTATCTAAAAATGCCGGCATTCAAACTTGGACAACCTAGTGGTTTTGTTTCTTAAGTTTGCTTTGCTTGGTATTAATTCACAGCAATTATGTATGGTGCAAAAACAAACAAAGATGACATATTTAAAAGTGAAGTTATATAGCTAAAGTGAGTGAATTAGGGTTTTAACCTGTTTTTATCAATTTTCATTTACAACACAGTGGCACAATTTTATGGCAGGATAAAAGCCTGCATCGCCAATGTTGTTATATCATGCGGTGAAACCTGCGAGGTTCATCTGGTATCTGGAAGCCAAGAGTGTTACTGTGTTACAGCATTGCAAAATATCCCCACTGCTTGTGAAATATTTCCGACACAGGGCATGACGCTGAATCCCGTGGACAGGATTAGAACCCCGCACGTCACCCACTGTGGCACCCCTTCCTATCCTCCTGCGCGCGCACACACACACATAGGCACACACAGAGAGAAAGAGAGAGAGAGAGAGAGAGATAGAGAGAGAGAGAGAGACAGAGAGAGATAGAGAGATAGAGAGATAGAGAGAGAGAGAGATGTGTACTTAAAATAGCCAACAAAACACAAATTTTAGGAATATAACGGACAAATGTTGAGCTTGACATTTAAAATGTCAAAATTCAGAAACAGTTTTATATCTCTTTGGGTTCATACTGAAAATACTTGAATCCGCAATGTGTACTCCTTGACTGACAGCAATCAATACACCAAAGAGTGTTGCATTAAATTTGGACGAAGTTCCCTCTTTCAGTATCATAAGCCTTTTGAAGTAAAACTTTGATGAGCATTAGATTTTATATCGGGCCGAAATTGACGGAATTAAGTACAACGTATTTCAACACAGTTGAATCATTTAAAATTAATTGTGATAATCTTGGTGGCAAGACGGACGAACTTGGCGTACTGAGTGTAATGAGAAAGTAGTTAACAGGTGGATCAATGACGTTCAGAACCAGTGTCATCGATCCGACAAGCTAAACAAACACTAGAAATCGGAGTGGGAACAGATCCTGTCTAATCTAGCTACTGCAGGAACAAAAGTGCACTCTGAGATACACTACTTCCTCGGTGTAACCTGGTATTTTTTTATAGTTGCATTGTCGACCAATCATTGTGAAATGTGAATTAACTTTTGATTGTGTTATGCAACAATTCACTAGTTTGTGTGTGTGATACTTGAGGTTATTTTTTGAAATTCTCGTGAACATACAAATATGTTGGCTAACAGGAATGTGTAGGCTCACGTATAAACAATATTGCAGATCACAAATTAATTCGGTCTTGATCTCAATTTGTTATATTTTACTTTATGACATTAGCCTGTAGTTGTATGACTTGCAGCCACACTGCCATGACGTCTCATGTAAATGCTGCTTTTGATATGTCCACAAGGATTCATGTGCCTTTACCATTGTTGATTCTCTAATATTAAATACAGGAAGTGTCTGTCAAAACTCAACTTAATCAGAGACTCAGAGGGCATGATACATATATTAAATTCCATGGGAGATGTCGCTACCGTTATGGAAGTGTTATTGTTTTCTTCTGTAACAATCTATACTTTTATGTTTACTTTAACTTTAATATAAAAAAAACTAGTTCTCTGTAAATTAAATTATGATGCTGTAAGTGTGTAGCAGGAGCCTGTTCTACAAAACTCCCCTGAAGATAATACTTTTTAAAGTTTGTCTTTGCTGACATGACAATTAATACGTCCTTGTTCCCTGAGACCAAACCAGTATGTCTTTCACATCGAAAGCTGGTTTAAAAAGGAGAAAATAGTAATAGTAATACTTTGTAGGCTTTTAGATATATGTGTGTTCCTGTGATAGTCATACAGAATGTACAGCAATGAACAATATGCAGTTTTAAAAGTCCAATGCGACTTATTTTTAGAACATACTGGGGTTTAATGCAAATTAATGTGCGAAGATAATGTATTACACACTTCCACACAAAGTAGTTGGACACCATATTCACACAGGTAATGTGAGACTGCTATAAGGTGTTGATGACTGCAACCAAAGTATCTCCAAAATGCGATCCTTAGTGAACTTTGAGTGGTATATATTGGCTGTAGTACGGACCATATTCAGGGGTGACTATTTACCACTTGGATCGATGACCGTTAGAACCAGTTTCATTCATAAGACAAACTAAATAAACCCACCAGAGAAGACGCGTGGGCAGGCCATATCCAAGCTGACTTTTGCTACTTCAGTAACACATCTTTGGGAATTTAAAAATAAAACGTTCAAAGAAAGTGTCTTAATGGTACATTTTGTGTGTGGTTAATGTATTGTTTGTAAGTTCTAAAATGTAATTAATATATCGTTTTCGAATGAACTAGAAGGTAGTGTAAACAAAAACTTACTTATACTATGTTGGTTTTGTTTCCTGTTTTAACGATGCACTATGTAAATAACAATAATGTTTTTATATAGTGTTGTGCTAAACGTTTGAACAATTACATACTATATTTATATGACTAGTCAAACCATTGCTGTGTAGCCAAAGTAGCAGAAGACATGGAAGTAACATGGATGAAGGGGGTGTAGGAGGTAACCAAATTAATTAAAGTAACGCTGTGCAATAGAACCAACGTATATACTATAAGGCTTTGACTGAACCAAACTGTGATTCATTGCCCGTTTTGTTGTACGTTCAATATGTTGTAACTGTAGTCTGTACAGTTGACTGCTCGCATCATTGAGCAATAAATTACATCGAATTTTTGATAAACAAAGTACTTGTCTGTTTGTTCTCTATATATGTTGTAAATTAACAGCTCGATATCTATGTAAGGAGTCAAATTTGTGATATTTTGTTTTTTTTAAATCCAACACTTTTTGTCTGAAGTGATTTCTCGTAACATTAGCAGATGTAATACACTAGACACATTGGGAATTAAATCTTTCATTTAGAAATGACTTAACATGATATTCAAAAATACACACAAGTTTAAAACCGCACTTAGTTTACAAAGTGTATTTAATTTGTCCAGAATGGTGAGATCAACTTCAGTTTATGCTTCAGATTGGCTCGAGATCTTAGTTTTCACGTGAATGTTCATTATGCCACAGATTTGCCTATGACTTTCACAATTTTAAATAGCATGATAGTCAATGTGTTCTAAAAGAAAAACATGATTTTTTTTTACTATTTTAATTGACAACATGGATGAAAATGACAACGTATCACTTGAAATGATGGAGGATGAGAATATGTTTTTACAAGGTGGCTGTTAAAATAATAAAACAATTGATGATAACGTAAGCTGTTATATTTTAACAGAATTGTCATATTATTTGTACAGATTAAAAAACGTTTGTTATACATAATGTCAGTAAAATTAAAATGCCAAGGGTTTGAGCTTTGTACATATATCTATCCTTTTATACATGTTCTGTAAATAGTGTAATTATGTAATTGCAATGTGACTCTTCGGTTCTCTGGAGGAAGTAAAGACATTCATTCATTCATTCATTCATCCATTCATTCATTCCCCACTCAGAAACTAATCCATATAAGATATGGGTGTATGCCATAAAGTTTGGGAAATATTCTGATTGTGTCTAGGAAATGTAAATCCATGCCATAAAATGTAACATGGCCTTTTACGAATTTCTAGATTAATTTTATCATTTAAGGATTCCAAATAATTATGAATTTAACATACAGCACATGTAATATGGTGTAGCAATACTTGACGTTTGGTTACTACTGTAGTAAGTTTGGCAAACAGACATTTTGCAGAAGAGTAACTGCACTATTAGTAAGGAGAAGATTGACAGATGAGAACTCACTGTTAAAAACACGTTTAATGAATATTTCTCTATTGGAATTTTGCAAACTTTTAAGTGACATTTAAGCAGCAGAACTGTTGATACATTTATAACTTGAACAATTGCGTTCCGTGACATGGGCATATTTATACCAATATCCATAACATGTATTCCTAAACGTCTGGCTAAACCAATTTATGCACTTTTATTGTTATCCTCCTGGGCCCATACTTTATGAATGTACACCATACACATCATCAAGATGTGGTATTTATTACGGTTTGTGGTGGGATCAATTTAGTCTTTGTACTTTTTTAAATTGATATAATTATAAATATGTCTGAATAATTAAATTTAGTTTGGATATTAGTTGGAGAAACTTTGCATATTATATTTCCTAAGTACACGGAGTGAATAATACATTTTAAGTTGATTTAGTGATGTTTCACGACACACATGATACATAATACCAACGAATCCTACTTTGACCTTCACATTCACTATATATAACTGTACCACGTTTTACTAAATTCAGTAATAGATCAGAGGACGAGTGTCAATATTTATAGGGATATAAGAAGATATTCACAATAAACAAACGGCGAGGCGAAACGGTGATTGTTCACATCACTATCTTGAGTTCTATATCTTACGTAAATCACAGTAAAAAAACAGGTGTATTTTGTGAAGCATGATAAATAAAAGAAACCCATCTTGCCTTCCATGTATTATTACCGTAAAATGCACAGCATGTGATCAGACTGGCAAACAGAAACCTTGTGAATGTACTTTAACTTCAATCAACAATATTTAAGTATTGACAATGAAAATACATACATTTAAAACAAATTACTCTTTAAATAACTCAAACCCTCCAAAAGTAAAACACAAAAGTAAAATATTTTCTTAGACTTACACAAGATGACGGTTTCTCGAGTGACGTTTTGAAGCACGTTTGAACCCCTTTAAAGCAGTTTTGACAATCTTGGCAGTGATGTGCGAAAAGCAATTAGAGAACATTTGGCAGGTGGATCGATAGTACTCAGAGTCAGTGCCATCTCCCTTTTTCTGCTGCATAACGTTCACATTTCTGATTCCTCTCTTTACAGAAAGTTCAGAAACGATGGGATGGAATAACAGTGTTTACAGTTTCGGCCCCGTTCTACAAGAATTCGTAAAACTAAAATGTACTTAATTTTATCTTAAGTTACAATAGCGCTAAGATGCAAGTTAGGACCTTTTAGATTTATGAGAGCTTTGTGGAACAAAACTTGGCTCTTTTCACATATTGCTTTGTGTGGTTGGTTGAATGGAACTGTCCTACGGTTATACAGCAATATTGATTAAGATCATACCTAATGGTAGTTTTTAGGAACTGCCCCTGCATAAAAAAGCAGCAGGTGTTTGATGAAAATCTCGCAAAAGGGGTTTAGGGCAAACATGTTTTCAATGATGAAATTAAGTATAAACTTTGATATGCTAATGTCAGTGTAACCCTGCGTCTCACTTTTTAACAGTTTCCTACATTGCTTATGTATGTTATATACTTTATACTTGTTGTTGACTTATTTACAAGTTTAATATATACTAGTACTGATATGGATTTAATATTTACAAATTTACTAACATATTGTTTACAGTGATAAATTGAAACATCTAATTAATACTAATTCGATCATGATTTAGATGTATAATCGATTCTGATTGGTCAATCAGAGGATGGTTAATCTGAGGGTAGTTAATTTATGTTAAATCAAATCTAAATAAACAGCATCACATCGCAATAAAATATCAAATCAAACCATCAATTCTCCTTATCCTTTATGATTTCAGTCCGCGTTAATATAAAGTTAAATATACCGATTTCCAAGAAACCAGCTTCGAAATACTACATTTATGTGACAATAAATCCCAAATAATTGATCAAGTGATATCACCCTAAACTTTTTAAAGATGTATTTAAAATTTTGTGCAAATTCGGTTTGATTATGACGCTATTTTTTATGGGATTATGCCTTGATGTCACATGACGTCACGATGCTAACGATTACGCAACGATGAGATCAATTTCCTCGAGTTCAAATAGTTTCCAGGGTAGGTTTATTTTAAATTAGTTAAAACCTACTGTCATTTTTTTCCAATATAACAAAAAAAGTACACAATATCTGTAAGCTTTTAATAAGCAAAACAACGACAAATAGCTGGCCCTAAACACATATGCTATGTAATTCACCTTGTGCGACACCTATACTTGCACTATCTATCACTCCTGTTAGCTTATTGATAGGGCAATTGCCCACACCACCAGTCTGACTTAGTAAAGAGTTATTTTTTTAAAAACACCGTGTCTGTCATGGTAGAATAAAGATAATTCAACATTTTACATTTACAACCACACGCGAACGCGAACGCATTCGGTTTTAAAGGAACAAAGGTAAAGGTATTAAACCAACGTTAACCTACCTCTAATTTGAAAACACAGTAGTCCCTCCTTAGCTAAATCTTAGGTTAACTGACAGTGGATTAATTAAATCAATTTTAACGGAATAGGGTTGTGTATCAGTATAGTGTACTTCAGTGAAGATGGAATAGTATATATGTCCAGAAGTACTAACATTTAGTTGTTGACCCGGTGTAAACAACGAGTAAGGTGCACACATTCTGACGCCTCTAATCAGCTGGGAAATCGATGTTTGAAGGGAGACATCTGCTTTGATTATTACTACCCAATATTTGGCCGTTTCTGCCTAAAATAGATAAAAAGGACATATGCAGGACCATCACAGTACGGACAATAAATGTGACAAAAGATGAAATGCACACTTCTGAGATCAGACGAATTTAAGTTATTTGTTATGACGAATAATACGCCTGTGTTCGGGAATGCCAACATTAACATTCGGCAACATGACCTCGTCCTTTCAAGTGTACTCGTGTCTGCAGTATTTACTCTTGGACAGTCAGTAACCGATTGATCAAACAGTGTCCCATTAAAATACTGCGACGCTACCCTCTTTTAGTAACCAACACCTTTTGAAGTGAAATAATGAGGAAGATAAAAAAAATCAATGTATCTCTAAGATTTCCGTAAGATAAATTACATTGTGTATGTAACCATAAACATGATGCAAGCTTGACGGCCCAGCCAAAGTGCAGAAGGCAATTAGAGGGTTTTGTTCAGGTGGGCCAATGCCATTAAGAACTAGCGTCATCCACTAGACATGCAAACCAAACACACGTTAGAACATAGCATGCGCATTATTCAGCGGTTGTCTATTGTTTTGATGAGATTTCCTACATGTTTTTTCAGTGACATACATTGTACATGTAGATGTGGGAAGTAGACATATACACAATGCTGAAATAAAGTGTAAACATTGACTTGTTTACGTCAGTATAACCCAACATCTCCCTCTTTAACATATTCCGTCAATGATAATGTATATTTTATACTTTATACTCTTATTTGCATATTTACAAATTTAATAAATACTGGTAATAGTATGTACTTACTATTTACAAATTTAATAACAAAACATTAACAGTGATAAATTGAACCACCTCTTGAGCATATCACAAATAGTACAACCCTATTTTGTGTACTAATGCCAAACAATTTTTGGATTAGAAAAATCACTCCGCTAGCCAAGTGTCAGGTTTACTAACAGTAGATTAATTAAATCAGTTTGCAAGGAATACGGTTGCGCATCAGTACAGTGTACATTGTACTTCAGTGACGATGGATGAATATATCTGACATTTTAGTTGTTGACCCGGTGTAAACAACGAGTTAGATGTACACATTCTGACGCCTCTAATCAGCTGGGGAATCGATGTTAGAAGAGATACATCTGGTTTGATCATTACTACCCACTGTTTGGCCGTTTCTGTCTAAAATAGATAAAAAGACATATGCTGGACCAACACAGTACGGACATTGAGTTTGACAAGAGATGCAATGCACACTTCAAAGACCAAACGAAATTAGAAGAGAAAACATAAGCCGTTTGAAGTGATATAATGAGGAATATAAATGTTTGATGAATCTCTGATATTTTATCTTTTATGATAAATTACACTGTGAATGTAACTATAAACACGGTGCAAGCCTTTTACAATAATGATCCAAGTCATTGCTGCATGGCCGGCCACCCAACGTGCAGAAGGCTATTAGGAAATATTCGTCAGGTGAACCAATGCCCTTAAATTAGAACTAGTGTCTTCCACCAGACCAGCAAACCAAACATATCAGAGATTTTTTAAGTCAAATTTTTTTTTCTTTGCACTCCCAGCGGGGATTTACTTGTCTTGGTAATTTAGAATGGTCTTGGTAATTTAGAATGGTCTTGTCAAATAGTGATTCTCAAATGTAAATGCCCGCTTGACTATATTTCTGTGCACCATATTACACCCCAGGAATGCTAATTTTAAAAACAATTACTCGCTGTAGATTAATACAGTTTTAAGTTTAATGCTTGTATAAGGTAAAAGTCCAAGATATCAATTGAGAAAAATAGTTAAAATAATGTGTTATGCTTCAGTTATGGTAATGTTTTTAAACACATTTCATAGTTGACTGTGTTGCATTTACAAAAATTGCAGTTTGAAAAAAACATTGAACAGATAAGAAACTTCTGTAACGCTCTCATGCAGATACTACTGTAATACAGGCCCGTTCTCAGAGACACTAATTTGACGGACAGTGAGCGAGTGGACGTGTTGCCATGTTATGACATGGTTCAGTAAACACCCAACTCAGAGATTGGCTCTGATCACCTCTGGACCCTATTCCTCAAAATGATATTAGGCTAAGTTGATCATAAGTGCAAATAATATAACATTGGCTTACGACGTTCGTAGCGCTGAGGTCGCTTTGGAACCGGTTCCAAATAATTGTCTGCGCTACAACACTCACAAACCTACTATTAAAAAAAACAAGTCAACTGTGCATTATTTTTAAAATATCTTACGGCCATCTTAACACTAAGATCGCTTTGAAAAACGGGGCCATGTACTGTGATTTTTGCACTTTACGTTTTTGCTCTTCCACAAGGCAGATGAGCTGTCCAAACTGAAAATGTTGTATTACCAATGTATTCAGGGCAGTAGAGGTGTGTCAGAGCTTCAAATTTACACATAAATTTTATTCAGTATTTGCAAAACTAAGGAGTTCTCGCAAATACGGATTTACCCAGTTTTACAGCAGCTTCTGACTTCAAACGTCACTAAGATAGATGACCATATCCGTTAAAAACGTAAGGGATTATATTTGCTCAAAGTAGATTATTTCTTTTTTTTATATAAATGACGTTGATAAATTTGTTGTGTCATGCACTGTCACGATTGAGTTGTACTTCCACAAATGGCAAATATTTCGTGGTCTCTGCTAACTGTATTGTGTCTGCAAATAATCCGTAGTTCATACTGTGAATAATTGGTGTTTTATAATGGGACGCCCCAACATACAGTATAAATATGTAAGTATCTGATGACACCAGTTTTATGCCAACGAAGGACAGAGTTTGCATTGTAAAGTTAAAACAAGTTTTGCAGAAACTAGTCAATAACAAAGTGACAGATGAAATAAAGTGCCAAACATGTTTCTTTAAAACGCATTTCACATCATGAACTTTTTAACTTCGTACATTGCACAACTTTAAAATAATGTATTGGTAACATATGAGCACACTGAAATTAAAGTCACCTAATCCAACTATAAATTGTAAAAATCTCACTACTGTTTTAGTATGGCTCCACATACAGCCAGATAAAACAAAGAACACTGCTATCAATTGTGATCACGAGAAAAGATGAACTGTTCCTGAGTTCTGAGAAGGTACTCCCTGCACACGATAGCACAGTCACCCTCTGTCAAAGATTATCTTCTTTCTTCGTAGACAAAATCTTAGGGAATCATTGAACTTCGTACTATCTAGCTTTCATATTGGTAATTTAACCAGTGTGCGAGAAGCACCAACACCGACTGAATTCAAGAGAACTGATGCAACGGAAATGCAGAGACTGTGCGAGAAAATTAAATCATGTTCGCTTGATCCTTTGCCTACGTGGTTAATCATGAAATGTTTACTTTTTTTATCTTTGTTTTTGTGTCACTTGGTTAATTCATCACTATCGGAAGGTGTAGTCCCACAGTCTATCAAGAAAGGGTTAGTGACTCCCCTGCTCAAGAAATCCTATCTTGATTCAGAGCAGCTAAAAAAGTACAGGCCCGTTTCAAACCACTACAGATTGTCGTTGGTGATTGTGAAATACAACCTTCAGAGGAAACAAGGAACCTTGGGGTAACATTTGATTTATCTTTAAAGCATGTTACCAACATATGCAAGGACTCATACTTCCATCTGCGTCAGATAAGACGATTCATGAACAAATCAACAGCAGAAACCTTGGTCATTGCCTTTGTAACATCACGGCTAGACTATTGTAATTAACTGTTGACCTCAGACTCAAAGCGCTTTTAAGTTGCTCGATTCTAGCGCTATACAAATATGTATGTACTATGTGTGTTTCAGATATATTTCAACTATATCATTATGTACCGTAAAGTTGTACATTTCCGTGACTGCAAGCTGATTTTTTATAGTAAACACCCAAAGTATATTTTGACCCAACAAAACAACTAAAAGCACCTCGGAAGCCTTGGTTATTCACGAATGTATTAAGTTAGTTTATTAATCTAGTGTTTGTTTGAAGTCCACATTCACAACAACTAGTTGGAATTCTACGACAACAGTAGTTTACTTTGTATGTGTGAAATTCAGGTTTCACATTTAATTTTGTTGTGGTTATGTGCACCTTCTAAATGCCAAAAATAACAATTTATAAACAACATGCAACATCTTTCATATTGTATTGGCTGACCTGTTTTATATTCACTCCCACACTCTACTGCGCCAATGTTGCTGCATGAATGACTTCTTGCGCCAGATATAGCCATGTTGTTTTACGGGCTAAATAACGATATCCTTCATCATGTATGATTCATGAACTGACCTTTTTAGGAAATATATAATTGCCTTCACTGTTTTCTGCTTTAAGATAGCAAGAGTATTCCACTATTATTAACTGAAACATTATGTTTGTCAAGAACGTATCAGATGGAGCATTGACACTGACATAATTACTTTGACATTGTGTTGTGAACAAATTAAACTAACATGGAAGTTTATCATCAGGCATAACTGTCCTACAAAAGTAGACATGTTGTGACACATTTCTGTTCATGTCACTGTTTTCAAACAAGGTGGGCTTAATTAAGTTACACGGGTATATGTATTTTGGCATTGGGAAGCCAAATCCACCAGCTCAGTGATTACATTTACGACGTCGTAAAGTTATAACGTCTTTGTGAAACTAAATCAGTAAGTTATTAGTTCAGTTGTAAAACAAAATGTTCCAAGTAGAATAAATTGAAACATTGTGTACAACTGGATATGAAAACAACAATACCTGTATTTGTTGATTGCAATATGGTTTTAAAAGTTTTGTATTAACAGCTTCTGTCGAACATGTCGAACCCTTAATCCTACCCAACTTACACCCACGCATTTCAACCACAGATTTTGGGAATATTGCATGGCAGAATAGTAATAATCTTGCCCTAGACGTATAACACAACGCTGCATACTATGCTGATATCACTGAATATACCCTTGGGAAATCTAACGCAAATATTACTTTATTGTCGTTGGATCCTCTGGAATAAAATACTTTATTTACAGAATAATAACCTCCAATGCCAAATGCGTCATGATAGCGCCGAAACACTAAGTTATTAATGATTTCCGTCTTTGCAAGTTAAATACATCATAAAGTAAATAACTGATCCTGCAACAGTAAACAGTTAATACGGCGTACTCTACCGTCCCTGTAACTGATACTATTTTCTGACTTGTTATCTCAATTACAATGTTTCAAAACTGCATGTTTATGGAACAGCACCTTAATATGTTTAAAATCAGAAGCAATATGAGTATAACAACAATGTTTTCTTTGCATACAACGTTGCTGTACAAGCTGACATAATTCATTTCAACATAGTTATTAAACTAAATTCTTCATTTCATAAATTTGAAACAAGTAACGTCTTGATCAAACTATGAATATATAATCTATTTATGTGAATCAACAGCCTAAATATGTCTGGTATCAAACGTATACAAGACATACCTTCTGAATGAATCGAAGCTAAAATATCAATACAAACAGGTTAGTTTAACAAAAAAGATTAGCCTCTTATGAATATATACTGAGTCAAATTACAACGAATAAAGATTTACACTTCGATTTGCTGATTAGTAGAATGAGAGTGTCGAGGCAAGATAAAAAAAAACTAATTCACCTCGTTTGTGTACAGAAAGTTAACATTTGGAGACGGATGCGTCCTGGTGTGACATATTATATATATATTTAAAAAAACGTAACTTGAAATAGATGTTAAACAACGTTTTGACAAATATCTAAAATAATTACATTACATGAAAACCAAGTAAGTCAAACAGGAACATGATGTGGCTTACATTGGCGGAGCGTTTGTGGATCAATTTTAGAACTTCATCCAAACGCAATCGCCTGGAAAAACATGCAATACATGATCTCTATCTAGTTTAGCCACGTCTACAACCACACAGATCCCTGGTGTACCCAAAATATCAGATCATACGGTAAGCAACAGACTGAGGGCTGTCCTACCTACCCCGATTTGGTTGCAAGTGTATTTAATAGCATTTCAAAGTGTTCTCTGGGGTTTCAAAGTGTACAAACTTTGTTTCAAATATTTACATTTATCTTTCAAAGTGTACTGCAAACAAATCATGTGGACATTCATTTATCACTAAGTACACAGTGTTACTTTATGCAACAAAAACAGTCAGAAGGTCAGAGAAGCAGTTTCTCAAATTAAAAAAAACAAAAAACAATATATTAGGCGAAATGCCATTTTCGTATCGAAACAAAAATGACATAACGAGTGGTTCCGCGATTGGTGTAAAACTAAGAAAGTCTGTATATGAACGTATTTCATTGACCAAAGAATACATCAAATCGTACAAGTAGGCAGGTCTGTGAGGAAGGCTGGACTTTTTGAACGACGACCTTTTTAACGTCATGTGTTGACCCCAAGTTATCTGGCGGACCGTTTCCTTTAGTTCCACCAGAGTTTTAGGTGTGCAAGGTGGAGAAATGTATTGTTTACTGGCGAGTCCCGTTTCTTACTCACATGTGTTGATAGGCGCGCTGGTGTCTAAAGACGTCGGGATCAATGTTACGCCCCAACGATGTGCATCCGGTTTTACTATTTGGCGGTGGGGGTGTCATTGTATGGGCCGGAATTCCTCACAGTGGTAGGACACCTCTCGTGCATGTGGCAGGTGCATTGTCAGAGATTGACAAAAACTTGATCCTACTTCCTTACGATATTTCTCATGTCAACATTGATGGTGGACTGTTCCAGCAGGACAAATCTCGACCGCACATTGTACGTGTTTTTTCAGGACATCTTACAGCACAACAACATCCAGTCATTACCTTGGCCAGGGCGGTCACCAGATTTAAGCATCTGTGGTATAAGTTGGTTTGACGCATGTACAGAAGAAATCCAGCACCCCAAAATACTTCTGGCAGATCCCACCGCGTGTTATTGACAACTTGTTCGTGTCAAGTCGTAAATGATGCACGTGGTGGACAAAACCGATACTGACATTTTCTGTACCCCTGTGACATTAACTTATCGTGCACGTGTGTATGTCTAAGTGACACGATTAATGTTTTGAACACTGTGTATATTTATCTTCAGTGTTTCAATGATGGTATACATTGTGACTTCCCAGTGCTGTTGAACACCTGTCCGGTGTTAAGAGCGCTGGGCTGCAGAGGTCTGGGTTTTAAATCCAACACCAAGGATTCGTTGTAATTTTGGAACGCTTTCAACATGCAATGAGTTCAGAGTGAAAGGCTGCAGCAGAAACGTTCATGGTTTGCAGGTATCAGCTGACGCTCACAGATTTCACTGTTTCACATAACCACAATGATAAAGCAGGAATTCTTCCTGCAGTAAACAGCGTTATAATCACTTACTTTATATGCTTTTTAAATCTCAAATTTAACAAAATAGTTTACTTGTTTGCATACATTATTCTCAAAACAAAATATGATTATTTATGTATTACACATTTACAAATTCAGAAAAAAAACATGTTGGTTCACTGGTTGATTTACATTTCTATTTTCTATAAATTGTTTAATTTGTTCTTAACACATTTAAAAAATATGTTCCTTAACGAATGTCTCACTGAGGCATCTTTAATAAGCGTTATACACTATGTTCTTGTTACTTACCCTTTTAATCAACGCTGTATTTTCATCTTTCAGTGGCATTATAGAACTTATAGGTAGGCATATAACAAAGTTGCTTATGGTTGTCAACTTCTTTATTGTCTGAGTGCGACGTTTCAATCATATTTATATGCTTTATAACGGTGTTAGTATCT
>JAULCD010165351.1:0-10927 GCA_032361085.1 Calliostoma canaliculatum
TATTAGGGTTCCAAGTTCACTTGGATCACTATTGTCTTTGTTTTGAGTTTTCCCTGACTTTGTATCATTTTTCCGCCGTTTTTGTTAGTGAGCTACAGGTTAAACCATTCAACCTAGAAACCTGAAACCTTGTTACCAGTTTACCCTCTACGTGACTTAGATGCACGATAAACAATTAAACCTATACCCTTTTAAAATCAAGGGCGATAACTTTTTGAAAATTTATACCAAACTACCTTAACTCAGTAACTATTCAACCGATTTGCAATTTGTGTAAACCAGAAACTTTTTTACAGTTGATAAAAAAAAGTTACGGTGATGTTAAAAAATTTACCTCTAATTTTTACCTTTTTGTTACTTCTTGATTTATTACAAATCTTCTCCCCCTAAAATTACTGCTTAATTTTGTCATGTTTAGTTAAAATTTTCACGGTTTTCTCAAACCATGCTTAATTCTCCACACCTAAAACATGAATAAAGTTGAAACTTTACACACCAAAAGGAAAGAACATAAAAAAATAATTTCATTAGGTGTTCGAAATTATTGGAAATTATGTATAGTTTAGCGGTAAAAGTGCCTTGAATTTCCAAACAATCCACTTTGTCTGTGCCTACTGTGCAGTGACTTTGCCACTATGCCATAAGTCGCTACCTTTAAGAAATAAAGGCAAATAGAGGCCATGGTCGGATTAACTCATCCATGAGTGTTTCTATAAGTGAAATAGTCACAGTTCAATTTAGTTATAGTTTTAAAAGTTACGAAAGAAAAACCGATGTAAATAATCAACAAATTCCAATTGTTGGCAAGCTACATTGTGACACATTTAAATCAACAGCTAGTTGGGTCGACATTGCAACGGACAGGCTATGATGACCAAAACCCCTGTTGCACGTGGAGAAGGCTAAAATGATCACATTCTGCACGAGAAAGTAGCTGACCTCGCCTCTCCAGCCCATAGTACAGTATTCTTGGCATAAATAGTAAGATCTTACAAATTTACCGCCTCATGAAAGCTTGGTTTCAGACAGGCCAGGTTGGCATGTCTGTCACCCCTAATGACTGGCAAGTTGACTGACATCAGCCCGGCTTTCACAAGTGTCTCTAAATTGAAAACCATGGATTTTCAAAGGGTACTTTCACGCGGGTACATGAAACCAGGGGTCAGGTGTCAAAGGTCGGATGAGTCAAAGGTCAAGGTCATGCATAGGTTTAAAACAGAGACTACTTTCTGTTATGTCGTGCTGACCTGTGACATTCACTCTAAAATAAATTTGTTTTTGTAATGCATTTTATTAAAAATATATTGTCTCATTTATTTTTACCTAAGACTTTTAAAATTTAAAGACCAAACTTTTGCATTCATTGAATTTTTCTAGAAACCCACCAAATGTTGCAAGTTTGATTATCATTGTTTTTATTCAAGAGTAGCCAAGCATTGATGTAAAAAAGATGTTGTTTTATTGTTATATTTATATCTTATGTTATTTCATTATTACAAACTTAAAGATGTCATACGATTCCCCATATGTAAACACCTATAAAATAACGCCTCATTTAATATTCTGTCATGTTTTGTACATTAATATAATTAAGCCAGGCAATCTTGACAGTTTTTTCTTTTCTTTTTGAGGTATGGTGTGTAATGTTAGAGCCAAACACACAACAGTACCCATCTATACCCTTAAAATTGTGTTTGTCAATACATAAACACGATTTAACTACACAATTTTAAAAACAAACACATTTTCTGAAAATTGACCTAGTCTATTGCCTTGTCAAAAAATCTCGTAAAAATAAATGGTTTATATGCCCACCCTGAGTTATTGGGTTCTGTTACTTATCTTTTTTTGATTATCACAAATAAATCAAGAAGTCACCTAAACAGCTTCATATTAAAGTAATTATTTGGAAGGTACAGTTTTGTCAAAAAACACTTATTTTTTTAAAACTACATTTTAATGGTATAAGGTGTCATTAGTTCTGTACCTGAATTTGACCTGCTGGCCAATCCAGTGTCCGAGGCAGTGACCACAAGGCTGTAGAAGGGTGTGGCATCCTCCAAGAACCTACTTAAAACTCTCAATTTTCCAGTCAAAGTTTCCAAAAGAAAAACATCTGACACATTCGTACCATCACTTGAAGTGACTGATTCAAGCGAATATGATATTTGTCCATCTGCACCCTTATCAAAATCTGTGGCAACAAATGTAGTTATGACATCCCCTGATTTGTAGGAGGAGGATATTGTTTGGTTTGAAAAGGTTCCTGATTTATCTGAGCTTGGTTGACTCCAAACAGGATCATGTTCATTACGTGGGAGGACCTGAAAAAAGAGAATACATTGGTGTGCAACATTTTAGCGGAGTTTATGCATACCCTACTTAACAAGGCTCCATGAGTAGGAAATGCATGAAGTTCGCTAAAAAGCTATACTGAGACGTTGCTTCATAAAGTCATAAAGAAGATGTGATCTTATCACAGTTGTACCTTTACAATGACGGTGGCAATCCCAGTTCTTGCTTGGTCAGTAGTTGGTGAATCAACTGCATGGACTGTGATAGTATAGGTTCTATCTTCGGTCATGAGGTCAAAATCAATCTTTGACCCATTCACAAGAAGACTATCATTGACTATGCTAAAAAGTGAGGTGTCACCTTCGAAGATTGATAATGTAAGGTTTCCATTTGCGTCTTTATCTGCGTCAGTACAGCTTAGATGAGTTAAAACTGTACCTGGACAAGTCAAAACAAAATTCATGACATAATAAACATATTGCTTTAAACAAACAAAATCGTCAAACATAACCATATAAAGAATTTGAAACACTAAAATTGTTTAATAAAAAATTAACATCTACTTATATTCAAAATGTATTATGGGAAAAAATATTTTCTTTTAAGGCATTTTGGGAAAATAAAATCCCTATTTGCGTTCAAACTTTTTTTTGTGAAACAAAAAACAAATGGCATTCTGTAAATAATATGATATTATATTGCGACTGTATATATGCACTTACTTGTCGAGTTTTCGGTGACATTAACGATGTATACTGAATGGTCAAACCATGGGCTGTTATCATTAGTGTCAACAACGTCCACATGGAGTTTGCTCGTCTTAACCATGCCTTCCCCAATGTCCAGACTGACTGTCAGTTTGCTCAGTGAGGTATCAGTACCATTGTCCACGTCCAGTCTTTCCTTCATGCTGACCTCCCCAGTGTCGGGGTTCATACTAAAGTAATGGCTGTCTTCACCTGTCCAGCCATTTACAAAAGCCTCCTTTAGTTATCAGCTCGTAGTCACAAAGATATACACACACTGTGCTAAAAGGTTTGGTTTACAAAAGCCAACATTGTTTTCGAGTATGCATTATCCGAAGAGAACACTAACAGGAATTTCGGCGTTTGAAATCAAATTTTGGAGAGTGTGTTGTTTACAAAAACTTTGGCTTTTCTGAACTAAACCAATTGGCCAAGAGACATTATTTATGATCTAATTGCACTACTATGGGAGCTGGCTGGAAAGTCTGTAAGCCTAATTGGGACCCGACATGGTACAAACTTTCGCCACCAATAAGCACAACCATTTAATAAATCATATACATAAGAACTGCGACTGTAATGTTATTATTGCCTTTGTTCGAGACCATCTTGTTAACCTACTCGTTGAAATCACCCGAAATGGACACAACTAGCTACAGTCATTAAATACCTGTAACTGAAAGGGCTAACTCCAACACAGATACATGCTGACATGGTCTTAACTTTAGGGGATTATACCCCTTCCTTTTCCTCTCTAAAGAGGTGGGCTGCAGAATTTAAGCATGACAGAGAGAGCCTTGACGATTACCTGCGTCAAGGAAGGCCTTTAACAGCAACTATTCGAGAAAACAATACCCGTGTGCATGACAAGGTGATGGCTGATCTAGGATTGACCACACAACATATTGCCAATGTTGTGGCCTTCTCTCATAAGAGGATTAAGTGCATTATCCCCAGAGACTTGGGAATGACAAAAGTTTCTGTAAGATGGGTGCTAAAGCTCTGGACAGCGAATCAGAATATTGTAAGACTCCTGAAGTCCGGTGACAATTTAAGCCGTTTTGAAGCAGATCCGAATAATTGTTTTGGCATGATTTGTAACCATGAATGAAACCTGGACTTATCACTTCCAAACACAAACCAAAATACAATGGAAGCATCCAGAATCTCCAGACCCACCATTTTAAATAAAGTTGGTTCCTTCTCCTGCAAAGGTAATGACTTCAGTGTTTTGAGATTCTAAGGCTATTTTTGCTGATTGACTATCTTAAAAAACAACAACTATCAATAGAAAATATTATGCTGACCTACTGAGACAGTTGAGTTAAGCTATCAAAGTGTTAATGGGGAGTGATCATTAAAACATTCCTGTTCTGCCAAGATAATGCTCATATTCACAAATCGGTGGTTGCCATGTCAGTGATTTTGGCTTAGAACTCATTGACTGTCACCCTATTTGGCCCCTTAAGAATTCCTCCCTATTTGCTAAAATAAAAAAACCAAACAAAACAACTATCCGGTTGCCACTGAGGACATCGTTTTTGTTGTGAATGATTTTTTAGGGTTGTTAAAGAAAATGTCTTCTTGACTGGCCTTGCAAGCTTTGCAGCATCACAGGCATAAGTATGTGAACCTGGAAGGGGACTATATAGAGAAATAAATGAAAACCATGAACTTAGTAGGGGTCTTTTACCGCTAAGCTTTGAACTTTAGAACTTTTCAGCCAGCCCTTATGACTTTTTAAAAAGACTGCTCCCTTACATTATCAGTGTATCACTACATATAGCAGTCGTATTTACAGCAACACTATAGACAGAATTAAGTTTATGTAACATTTTTGTCTTTTAACTTTTAGAGTGTTTTTTATAAAAAAAATTAAATTTTATTTTTTAAAATATTGATTTAATGGAACACGTGTTTCTATTCTGATATCATCACCGAGGAGAGTGAAACTTGTTTTATGCTCAATATTACAACCATACGCAAATTAAATGTTAGGTACAAATGATAAGCTTCAACTTGTGATAGCTACTCAATTACGAGTGCTTAATTTTTCCTCTTATAATGGTAAAGATGGTCAGGTTCTTTAGCTAGAAAACAGCGTCTGCTGCTGTAGTAAAACACCATTATTTATGCATTTATGTTGGGAATATGCCCCCAAAACATTATGAGTATGATACAAACACATATAATACACTTCTGAATATGTTTACAACATTTTGTAAGCTGTAATTAATGTGTACAGTGAATATTTTCGTCCATAGTTAATATGTTAATTTTGTTTCGTGTTAAAATACAGAATTGTTTTTGGTAAGATTTATTTGACAGTAACCGTTCAATACTGTTTTCAGTTTAAATATATTTCACTACTGACTAATTACAGTTATTAATATAAACTTTAAGCATAAAAAGGAAATGCTATTATTTATGTAACTTTGTTTTCTGTCTATTCAGCTTGTACTCGGCTGTCAGACTGTCTGTGTGTCGTTCGTCGCCAACACTGTCAAAAATAAAACGGATTTAGTGCATAACTACGGGCTGCATTTATTTTCTATAAACTGTATCTTTAAAATTAGTTGTTTTTAACGAACGGTATTTGTTAATAATTTGTGCCACTGACTCTTTAGCTTATCTGGTTACACAATGTATAGTGTTAAAACGTATTAAACTAGGCATGGAAAACAAAATGTTTTTAAACTTTCACAAGTGAATCAAACCTGTTAAGGAATATGTCAAGTTCATGTCAGCCCTAATGCCATGCACTTCAAAAAGGGCGGGTACGAGAAGGCCTATGTGAAGCTCCTCTACAATATTGACATTAGCTTTGGCTGTAATGGAAACTGAACTTGACTTATTCTGTTTTTCCGTCAATAAATGTGTTTCTGAGTAGATGGCCACAGTGCAAGAAACTTCGTTAATACTATCAGATGCCCTGAAAGAAATAAAGGATTATGTATTGTAAACTTTAGCTAAGAAAGAGTTTGTTTTTTTAGATTTGAAATGGACATGCATTTTTTTAAAATGACGCAATAACATACATAAAGCCGGACTGTTTGAGAGACATTTAAAAAAATTGTGAGAACAGAATGTGACAAACGTTTATGGATTATCAACTTTTTATTACATGGTTGCGACTTTGCGTGATAATTTTTTAGATCATTTTCAGCTTGAAAATGGTATAGAATCTGTGCCCAAACGTTGCTACTGTGTAATTAAGAAGTTGATCATCCATAAAAGTTTGTCACATTTAAAAATAGTAGCACAGTGCGACCTATTACATATGACAACGGCAGGAAGTTGAGTAAGTGAGTGAGTGAGTGAGTGAGTGAGTAAGTGAGTGAGTGAGTTAGGGTTTAACGCCGTTTTCAACAATTTTTCAGTTAAATCGCGGTGGTCAGATTTTACAGCAGGGTAACACCCAGTTTGGCTCTGTGAAACCTGCGAGTCTCGGCTGGTACTGACGAACCAAGGGTGATGGTAGCATTGCATTCTATCCTCACAGCCCTGTAGAACAGTTCTCCACTGCTGAAGGTGATGTCGAGAGCCCGGAATCTTTTTATGTGCATGTTTGTGTGTCTGCTTGTACCAGATCTGGTATGACACCGATTTTTAACGTGCTAGCTCATGTCGCAGTTTTACGTGAATATCTCACTTAGACACATTATACTGACTCGTCAACCAGTCCTTTCAAAAAATCATCGCAAGAGTGCAACTTTTATAACGTCTTTTGACCTGACGTGGCCAGGGATAGAACCACCGACCTACCGCACACTCTGAGCAATTCGGCATGACACATTCAACCTCGTGGCTTCAAACTCTTCATCACAATTAGTGCATACAACCTCGTGATTTCCAAGTCTTCATCACAATCAGTGTTTTTAACCCTGTGGCCTTCAAATCTCTGCCACAATCAGTGTTTTTAACCTTGTGGCTTTCAAATCTCTGCCACAATCAGTGTTTTCAACCTTGTGGCTTCCAACTCTTCATCAATGCATACATCTTGTGACTTCCAATTGTCCATCGCCATAGGTGCGTACAACCTTATGGCTTCTAAATGTTTATTACAGTTTTAGTTAATTTAAGGAAAGGTTCAAATATTGCAAAAAAGAGTAGAGAAATCACAAAAAGGTTCTGGTTGGATAGATGTCATTAAAACGTTATGGTTAAAACTTTCAAAATATGATTCAGTTAGAGGCTGATCTTATATAGGTTTACTGTTATATATAAAAATAACAGGTTATAATTAATGTAAAAAATAAAGATGATAATTGCTTAGATAGACACTAAGATCTGCATTATTTCCAGCAAAACAACACTCGTATACACCATCGAGTTGTTCAACAAAGAGTTTATTAAATTTTGATGGTATTGATTTTCCCACTCCTATTTCACAATTAATAAAGTTAAAAAACAGCAACAATTACGTTTACAATATATCTTATCTATTGTTTTATCATTAATATATCATAACTACAGAATTATTATTTTTTAGAATTTGAAGGATTGATGGATTTTTAAAAATAGATTTTTGTGTTCGTTAAGTTTAAGAAAAGACCATTATTTTTTTATAATTATAACGTGCTGCATGTTTTTTTGGAATAAGAATTTTAATGTGTACGCTAAGTTTAATGAGCAAGTCATTATTTCTGTGTCTTAGTTTGATTTTCTTTTAATGAAGTGGTCCCGGACTGTCATTTACTATACTACTCGTTAACAAATGCTGTGGGGTTGGGTGCTGTGGGGGTTGGGTGCTGTGGGGTTGGGTGCTGAGGGGTTACCTGCTGTGGGGTTGGGTGCTGTGGGGTTCCCTGCTGTGGGGTTGGGTGCTGTGGGGTTCCCTGCTGTGGGGTTCCCTACTGTGGGGTTGGGTGCTGTGGGGTTCCCTACTGTGAGGTTCCCTGCTGTGGGGTTCCCTGCTGTGAGGTTGGGTGCTGTGGGGTTCCCTGCTGTGAGGTTGGGTGCTGTGAGGTTCCCTGCTGTGAGGTTGGGTGCTGTGGGTTCCCTACTGTGGGGTTCCCTGCTGTGGGGTTGGGTGCTGTGGGTTCCCTGCTGTTGGGTTGGGTGCTGTGGGGTTGGGTGCTGTGGGGTTGGGTGCTGTGGGTTCCCTGCTGTGGGGTTCCCTGCTGTGGGGTTTCCTGCTGTGGGGTTCCCTGCTGTGGTGTTGGGTGCTGTGGGTTCCCTGCTGTGGGGTTCCCTGCTGTGGGGTTGGGTGCTGTGGGTGGGGTGTTGTGGGACAGGTTTTTTATCTTTAACTTTTGTAACTTAGTGAGTTGTTTAGCCTCACCTGCCTCGGCACTTTTTTCCAGCTGTAAGGCGCTTAAAAATAATTGTTTTCATTTGTGGTTGTTAAACTGGTTCTATCGCCTGTAGTGGTAGAATTGGTTCTACGCGTGGTTTTGTTCTGTTCTGTTCTTTGTATTATGTTAGGGGTTTTTACGTTTAAATTGACAGTGCTGCTGTATATAATGATTACAAGCAGTGACATGCCACTCTAATATTTTGTAACTCGGCAAGTTGTTTTGCCGTATGTGCCTCAGCACCTTTTCCCCGGCAGTAACTCGTTCAGGATTTTTTGTTTTCACTCATGGTTGTTTAATCATTTCATCCTGTGGTACTTGTCCTTCTGACGTTAAAACGCTTCCAACTTTGTTTTGCGTTAGTGGACAAGTATGTAATCGTAGTTTTTGTAAATTGACAATACTTAACAGTTGTTAGTGTTGCTATTATTGGTTGCAAGAACTACGGAATCTATGGTAAAGTTTACAAGCAGCAGATTTGAATGCATGTGATCTTCTGCTAGATCACGATTCATCATTGGTTGATTTTCAAAGGGCATTGCTAAAAAACCTTGAAACAGTCGTAGTAAATAGTTGTATTGCTGCAATCTTAGTCATCATTCCATCAAGTTTTGCACACCTAACTTACAGCTTCTCAATTTCTGCCTCAGATATCTTATCAAGCTTCTTAACAGAATAGTCCCAACCAAGATATCGCTTAATTTGACCACCTGTAACCGAAGTGGTTAGAAGTTCTTTATGTACAGCAGGGGCAGCCTCCATTTTGAAACATCTACTGTTTCTTCCTCATTTAATATCTGCATATGAAGATCATTCATCTCAATATTGTGAATCTTAAGCTTGTTCTGCAGTCAATTATACTGGTAAAAAATAAATACATATATAGACCGTCATTCCAGTGCACTTGAACGTTTGTATTGAACGAGAAGATGTCATGGAAGCCTAGAAACAACGAGTTCGAAGATCGAGTTGTTTCTTGGCTTTCATAACATCTTCGAGTTCAATACAAACGTTCAAATGCACAGGTATGACGTTCTCTATTTATTATATACCCATTTTTAATCAAATAAAGTCAAATATATTGGAAAATTTAACATATTTTAAATGTTACGGCGACCTAGCGATCACTCCGCGCATCAGATCGTTTTACTGATCTGTAGAGTTTTTGACCACACATTTCTCCACGTTAAATCATAGTTTTTTTCTTTACTCTTTGAATATGACACGGATATATTGTATTCACTCAAGTTATCTTTTCCATTCACACGGGGATTCAAATATTGAAAATAACGAAATCATAACACTCAACGGTTGTTTTGTGCTTAAATGGTATATTATTTACAAACTGTAAAGGTCAAGGTCGAAATCAAACGTCGTACCATTGAAGTTTTGTCGGCGATATACACACCAGTCAATTTGTGTTTTCCGTTGATGGTCACGCACATATGGTAACCAATTGTCATGTCTTTATCACTTTTTGAAAAGGTACTGCACATATACACACGTACGAAATATTCAAACAGTCAGACAAAAAACAGTGTTTTGGCGATGCACATCGATTCTTGCAGATTTTTGCTTTTGCACGTCACTGACCGTGTAGATTAGATCTGAATGTTTTACCTTTATCCTGTCCTTTTAACATTGTTACGGCTATACTGGTAGAGGTATTCACAATAATGTGTTAATTAAATACCACGATACTGGACAGGCAAAAACACTTTGACGTAGATCTACTCATGCTGGCGAGAAAAGTAGACCCGGCACGAGTGCAATACGGAATTACGAGTGCAATACGGAAGCTCGCCGTATTGCACTTCGTACCGCTATCCTGAGATTGTATGGGTATGTCATAAAATCAATAAACAAAGTAGTAGCTGGTTAGTTACTGCTAATACATTGCCAGTAACTTTTAATACAACACCAATAAACTTCTAATACGCTGTTAACAGTATGTAGGTGGTTGGTTGGTCAGTTTTAAGTGACAGCTTCGCATGCTTAGTCTCTGCCAGTTTTTGCTTTTTAATGCTTAAGAATAACATTATCTCCACAGAGCCAGTCTTCAATCTTTATAATAATAAAAGCATTGGCACAGCAGGGTATTGACATTGAGAAGAGACCGGCAAGTGTTGTTTCCACTGAGCAGGACGACATACGGTGGGAAAGGGGCATTCTTGGAGGATATATTCCTCAGAAGTTGTTAGATACGCTCGTGTATTTGATAGGTCTAAACTGTGCTCTCAGAGTTGGCGACGAACACAGTCCTGAATCTGCGTGTGGGACCAAACCCTCAGTTTTAGATCAGTGAAGATACCAATGGAGTCAAGCATCTGAAGGACATCGAGGACATTTCGAAAACTAGCAGAGGAGGCTTAAGCAGTCGAAATTGTGAAAACAATACGAGCATCTAAAATGTGGAGAAGCCTCATAGATGTTTGGTTTGACTTTATCAAAAATACATGTGTGACAGGTGTAAATATCGTTAATTAGTTTTATGATTCATTTTCAGTTAATATTTAATGTGTGCATACTCTGTTTTAACCTGCAGTATGACTGAGTGTACTTGTCTGACCTCGTAACCACCCAAGCCAA
>JAULCD010165462.1:0-10927 GCA_032361085.1 Calliostoma canaliculatum
TTCTGGGCTGGTCCTTGCCCCTTCGTCAGGTGAATGATAACCGACAAATATACAAGATATATATACATGAGTGTACATGAAGCCCGTAGTATTGTGAGCCTCTGGACATAATAGGACCCAAGTAACCCCATGCTTGACGTACAAGCCAGCTAAATGGGCCCATTTTGCTGTAGCTTTTCTTTCTGTCAGTCTCTTTTTCTCATAGTTGCTTCACAATATGATGTAAATCTATTGGACAATAACAGCTTTGCCTGGGGCAGGGTGTGTCTTTTAAACTTCACATATATGAGATCATTAAATTTTATTATATTTTTTTGCATAAGACCCTAACGTTCTAACGTAAGATTCGTCTATTTAATTGTCCAGTAATGCATTAATGCTTGAAAAGGGTACACGAATCTGTTACTAAACGTCGCAGCTCACTAAGTATGGGTGTGTCAGCCATAAACCTTATCCAATCATTTATCATTTAACTTTTAAAGCGCTACTCAGCTAAATATGCTGTTGAAAACCTACCCTGTGCAAATTTATTTAAAAGAGCTCCTGAAGGAGCTCTTTTAAACAAATAACACAGGATAGGTTATCAACAGCACAAGCGACAACATATTTTGAAAGAGCTTCAGAGAAGTATGTGGTTTAAAATAATAGATTCTCCTATCAGTTCTACAGACTAAAGTTAAATAACCGAAGGGTTAAGATCTTTGTTTGTAATGGCTATTTATCTTCTGTTTTAATTATCAATAATAAATCAGTCTAAATCAATTCTTGAATTATGTAACAATGTACATATTAAATTATCTTTTTCACATTTGAATAAGAGTTAAAATTGTGATCACAACATCTTTTATAGGTTTTTTGTGCTTGGATTACTTTTGCATTGCACCCCGTTGGGTTTCCGGGGAGTGTCCCCCGGCTCTGGACAGAATAGGACTCAAGTAACCCCATGCTTGACGTACAAGCCAGCTAAATGGGCCCATTTTGCTGTAGCTTTTCTTTCTATCAGTCTCTTTTTCTCATCTGCTACTCCCTCGGCGTGCCTTTTGTACACCGCGGTATAGCTGAAATATTGCTCTAAGCCATGTAAAACTCTATTTCACTCACTCTTTTGCATTGCGGTTATTGTTTGTTTTGTAATGTTTGTATCGTTGGATTTTTTAACCCTTAGAGTGCAAAATGGTTTTAGTGGGAGTTAAAACAGTGACCACTTTCAGCAGTTTATCTGAGCTCTTTTAAACAAACTATCGCAGGCTAGGTTTTAAACAGTCTATTCATTTTGAAATGTTGATATTGTAACAAGTAAATGTTTAGCTTGGCACTCAAAGGGTTAACGCCGCACTACGTTCCATGACGTCACGTGACTTCCAGTATAAAGAATACGTATTTTAGTGTTCACCTGGAGACAGTGTGAGTCACAATATAATACAAAGCTGTGACAGGTGAGAGTGTGGGAGATGTCAGTAACAACATCCGCATCCATCATCCAGGTGACGTGCTTGACGTCAACGACAGGTGACAACGCTGTGACTGCCACCGCTACATGCATCAACACAGCGGCTTTGTGTGTTGTCTACCTGTACTTAACATAACTTACCTGTGCTGATGAGCGGGGCAGGTGTAACAACAGGTGGAGTGACATGACACACCTGAAAGCAAATGTCTAATACGATTTATGTTTCTACCTGTTTTCAGGTGTGGGAGAGGACATACTTTGTCTTTATTCACATTACAGACAGAACTGTTCAGTTAAAGTACAAAAAAAACCATGAAATATGTTATTACATTTACTTAAAATAGTCATTGTGTAACTTTGTAATTTTTTTTTTAAATCACTTTTTTTAATATCTATTCGTAGGGTTAGGCGATTGTTCATTTTGTAATCAAAAACACAAAAGATCCTTTTGTAAACAGAGAAGTGGGATAGCGCAGCGGCGTCATTCTCTATGTTGGAAACATTTCAACTCAGTGAGGACAGAATGTAATGCCGTGTAATACAGTAACACTCTTGGTTCGCAGGTGCCAGCCGAAGCTCGCAGGTTTCACTGCATCACATAACCACATGATGCAGGCTTTCCTGCATAACAAAACAACACGTGAAACATAATAAATCACGACTCGTAACATAACAAATTAGATCTTCATATGAAACATAACAAAACAACACGCGAAACATAACAAAACAACACGCGAAACATAACAAAACAACACGCGAAACATAACAAAAACATAACAAAACAACACGCGAAACATAACAAAACAACACGTGAAACATAACAAAACAACACGTGAAACATAACAAAACAACACGTGAAACAACTCGTGAAATATAATAACAAAACTTGAAACATAATAAAACAACACTTGAAACATAACAAAACAAAACAACACTTGAAACATAACAAAACACTTGAAACATAACAAAACAGCACGTGAAATAAAACAAAACAGCACGTGACATTAAACAAATCAACACGTGAAACATAACAAATCAAGACTTGAGACATAACAAATCAACACGTAATAACATAGCAAATCAACATGTCAAAACAGTACGTGTCACTAACAGAGACGATAATACGTGATGTTACTTTTTTGAATATTTTGCTAAAAGTTGCCAAAAATTGTTAAACTTTTCTAGATTTAAAAAAAAATGTGTGTTAGATTCCCAGTTATGCATTCACTAATAAACGTCTTTGTGATTAGTACTACTCGGTCGTCAACTCGTTAAGACTAATGTCTGTCTTTAAATTACTGTAATTGTCAGTTGTTCATTACTAATAAATTTCAAGTACTGTTTCATTATAATCCCCAAAGTCGTTTAATAAAACATATTAGCACATTACACATATTACAATCCAGTAACCATCACTTTTATACTTAAGAAATAAAGGTTGGTGTCATAAAAAGTTTTAAGTTCTGAAAAGTTCATAATATATTCATGAAGAATCTTTTAAAAGAGGACATGCAAAACCTTTTTACCCTTTTTTGGTTATTTTTAAAAAAATATTTAAAGACATAAAGATGGCAGAAACACTTTGCCTGGGGAAAGGGTATTTTTTAACAATAAAATGAAAAATGTTTTATCTCTAACCTACTTACAGTAACAAATTCAAACCTTCGAGCCCAATATTATATTAAGGTATTAAGGGACGTAAAATAATTTCACTTGGGCTGTTGAAAAACTAACCTGTGGTAATTTGTTTAAAAGAGCTCCCTACGAGAGCTCTTTTAAACAAATTACCTTAGGATAGGTTTTCAACAGCAAACTCAAATTGAAAATTTGACATTGTAATTAAAAAGTATGTTGCTAACCTTTTATGAGTTAATGACATAAACGTATTTTTAACAGTATCAAACCGTCAAAAAGAAGCTCTGCTAGCAATAAGTCAACGCTTGTCATAGTCTTCAGAAACTGTCGCTGGATTTAATTTGAATTCGTCACATTGTCAAATGATAACTTTTTTCGAAAAAAAGTGTTGGATGGTTTTTTTAATTCTCCTATTTACTGGTTCAGACATGACTAAAGGCTGCATTTTAAAAAATAAATTCTTTATGAAAGCAATTATGAATAGAGGAAGCAGACAATGGTTTATAGCCTTAGGTGCTGGGAAGAGATTTTAAATGATGGCTGAAATAGGCAAAAACTGCTCGAAACTGTCACTTTACTTTCCGTGGCAATGCTGTTGCACAACATTTACTTGAATTATGACAAATTTCATTTGCTGTTAACAGCTTTCAACTGCTGAGGAATCCATTAGATTAAAAGTTAAATCTGATCTTTGTCAAAAGTCGTTGTGTGATTGAATTATAACCGCAAGAAAATTCTCTTGTCTCTGATTCAGATGCCTTAAAAACTTAATTTGAACTTTGATTTATAAAATATGGATGCACGATAGTTGGGCGCTGGAAGATGTCAGAATCCGACAATGCAAGATGTCGAATCTAACTTTAGAATTTTTTTCTGTTATTTTATACCATGATTCTTTAAATCTTAAGGCAAAATTTTAATTTCTTTGCCTTTAAACGCGAGCTAAAGATTATGTAAAGTGTTTTTGTTGAAATAAAGAAAAGTATATGTAAATCAAAATTCAGGTAAAAACATGTAACATGTTTTGTAGTCACAAAGAGTCGCAAAACAGAAAACTGATTTTTGTCATTTACTTCTGAGAAGTATACGATACAATTTGAACCCTCATACATTATATACGTCTGGGTCACTCTAACCCTTGGAAAGGTATCAACAACAGTTGTTTGTTTCAGTTTCAAAACTATAAAAGGTTTTTAAAAGTTCTAACCCGAGGTATTTTGTTTACCGCAGGATATGTTTTTATCAGCAAACGGTGGTCAGTTTGAAATCCTACTAAAATCAATTTAACACTTAAAATTGTGAAAAATAAATATCAAAGTCAAAAATAGTTCCGTTTAACAAAGCTCTCGTACAGCTAAGACGTCTTAACTTTCATCTTAGCGCTCTCGTAACGAGAGCGCTAAGATGAAAGTTAAGACGTCTTAGACTCACGGGTCCTTCGCAGAACCGTACTCTGCTCTTTCCCCAGATACTTTTAGGAGTATGGGGCCCGTTTTACGAAGACGTCAAAACTTTACGACGTCCTAATCAACATTATTGGGTTAATGGATTTGGTCTACAAATGCAAAAATGGTTGTAAACTTTGCACTTTCCAAAGAAAAACGGGCTAATGGTTCAAAATTTAGAGGAAGTGTCCAATTGTCATAAAGAAATATGTATGAAGTTTGATGTTAGCTTACACGATCTTTGTGGAACAGGTCCCACTTCATCATTCTAAAGATTTATACAAATATTATTTAAGCAATGGCAGCTATAAAAATAAGTCCACTTCATATTTTTTCATAGTGAAATACCCATCTTTGTTCACTCAAAGAAAACCCATCATGACACCATTGTATCGAACCCAGAAGCAATCCTTGTACTGCGATTAAATTGACAATATGGTCAAGTTGCCCCCTGACAGGCAAGCCCGGCAACCCGGGCAATCTAGTACAGATGTGAAAACAGTGTAAAGCAACTGCCTCAGTGTCCATATGTGTGATTGTTTCCTTGATGTATGAGGTACTCACAGACTGAATGTCTGATCAGCCCCTGTAATGCATAATACCAATGGCTTTCGCAAAACATTACAAGATTTTCTGCTTGGCAGCTCTTTGTATTGAGAAATACATTATCGTGCTATTGAAATGTTTGAAAAGAATGAAGACATTATATGTCTGCTTTTTCTCGTACAGTGAATATATACTGCCGCGCATTACCATTAAGTGTTTTCTGTATAGCAAGCGTGCGACAATTGTGAAACCGTCTGCTAAAAAGTGCAGACAGCATGCTGAGAAATTAACTACAATGGGCTGTTAACCCTTAAAATGCTGCAATAAAATCAGTCGGACCTAAAACTGTAACCACTTTGTATTTTTGAGAGAGTTATTGTTTAGCGCCGCTGGGTCATTATCATAGCCATTAGCGGCGACTCTGTATTATTGAAAAAGCTATCCTGTGGTAAAAAAAAATACCACAGGGCCCTGTTTCTTAAAGCCATCTTAGGCTAAGTTCATCGTAAGTGCTAAAACATAATAATGGCTTAAGACTGTCGTAGCGCAGACATCGCTTTGGAACCGTTGCCATTCGACGATATCTGCGCTACGACAGTCGTAAGTCAATTATAAGAAACAACTCCACAGGACATTGTTTCACTTACGTTAATCTTAAGCTAAAATTGGCTTCCAGAAACTGGGCACAGGAGAGATTTTCCTAAAAACTTACTAAAGCGACCATTTAACTTAAGGAGAAATTGGTGCCACTGAAAGAATGGGGACATTTCTTTTGAGCTTAAATTGTTCTACATTGTGAAGTTTAAGTAGGTGAGAATATGGGCTTGAGCTTTTTTTACACAAATACATGTCTCTCTAAAAGACGTTTAGTAGTTGGTATAGTTATTACATGAAATGCAGTGTATTTCAGTACGTTATAAGTTGCAATACATATTAGTTGATATGGTTATTACATGAAATGTAGTGGATTTCAATACTTATAAGTTGCAATCCATACTATTTCATGTTATATACATATATGGCTTGATTAACTTTTTAACCCCACCCCCGTCCTTTCAAATGTTAAATTATAACTCAGTAATATTTAATACTAAAAAGGGAATGTCGTGCTTAACATTTTAAGAGTTAAACTTCCGTAAAAATAAAGAACCATTCCTTATTTTTAAATTTGAATGCTTAATCGTGTTTACGTGCAGACAGACAATTTTGATGTAATGTTATATATCAGAAGAATTCACTTTTTCATATTATATTTGAATGATTAAGTAATAATTTGGCTAAAAACAATGGGAATTATACTTGAAAAATCAATACCAATTTTCTCGGAAGGGTGTAGGATGAATTTAGGATGATGGTATCAACATTATCTATAATTATACCTTCAAAACACACAAGCTATTCAATCTAAATACCTCTTAGCCACCATCAAATCCCATGCTTTTAAAACTGATATTATAAAACACAAATAACCTTATCAAAATTTAAATGACCGTTATTTATGGGCCCATTGCTCGTTCTGACAGAGATCGCGCACTTTCAGCAATAAATAACTCAAACAGTCAGTTCTCGTTATTTGTGAATAATTTTATTTTCTATTAAAACAGCTGATGTTGCCCAGAATGACAATGTGTTTCCCTCGGGATTTTCTTCATCAGTTGTTATCAGATTATCACTAGCAACATCATAAGCAGTTACCCTACTTCAGTAAGTGCAAGCATATACACTTCGCCCGTATGTGCATTCAACATGGCAGATGCAGAGATACTGGCACCAAACACTGACATAGTTTAACTCTAAATACTTTGATCAACACCAACACTGGATTAATGGGTTTGGTTTACAAATACCAAAATCATTGTAAAATTGTTCATTTTAATATTGAAACACAAATGACAAAAATTGTGTACAACATGTTTTACGTTTGTAAACAAAACCAAATAATTCTTTGGTTAACAACACCTAACCAATAGAATTGGTTCACAAATACTAAAATTTATAGTTTCAACTTCTAAACAAAAACACATTTTAAAATCGCTGTAAACCGTTGTAAAATTTCGTTTTTCTTTGAAAAATGCAATGTTTACAACCTGCTTTGGTATTTGTAAATCACACTTATTGACAGAGTATAATTGCCGCCAGGTGAAAATTCTTAATGGAAGTTAGTTAGAAAATAAAATCAATGAAAAGCATAGAAATAAGAACGAGACTGCCAGAATAAGCTCCCTTTAACTAAAGCAACGCAAGACCAGGTCGGGCGCTTGTTCACCATTACTAAAGCTGTACCGGCGGTTTCTCACAATCAAATCAGGAACGCAAAATCGATCGCTATCCTCTTGTGTCTTGCACAGCTCTCAACGTCCAACAACCTACCTGGTTGTAGTATAGTTCCGTCAGGGCTACTGATTGGCGAGTTAACATTCTTACACAGAAGCTAATAAATATTAAACACGGATCTGTCAGATAAATCTAATGTTAAATCTCTTGCTCATATAATTGTATTGTCTTTCAATTTGTTTACGACGTCTACACTGACGAGAATAAACAAACATTCGATTCGATTACGGTACAACAATTAAAGACAACATGCAAAGCAGTGAAGTTATAATATGCGAGATGTTTAAATTTTAAATATTTAAATATGCTTCTTTAAAATATAAACAATAGTTTTTGAAAATATTAAAATATTTATCAAAAATACATATAAGTTTTAACAAGAATCACCGCGCACTTTATACTGTAGAGATCCGAGGTTTGGTAAGAGTCGAACACATGGTGCCAAAAGCCCCAAGTCAAATACTTGCTTGGAATCGTTTGTTTTCTAAGAAGTATAGCATTACGGCCTGTGCCTATAATATTTGATAGCAAGAAATCGCCAGAATTTCTCCCTGTCTAGTTCCAACTGCTTGGATAAACGCCGAGAATATCCGCACAGATGGCCGATTTGAAAATGCAAAGAAAAATCCATTTGCTAAAGTCCCATTACATTTTTAATGCATGTTAATATTTAGCACAAAATATTATTTTTAAAAAATGTAAATAATAACATATATATATTTTTAAAAACAAAGTCCGGTTTATTGCGGAAATATTTTCTTAAAAGTGATTCATGAATAAAAGATGTACCTGTTTCTTCAAAATCCCCGTTAGTGTCAATTGTCCTTTTAAACAGCTGTTGTTAAGGCAAATGAAACAGGTAAACAAAAGCCCTAGCTTGCAGGGTTAGGTATACATCACTTTACAAGCCAATTCTTTCCCTGAGATAATTAACCTATGCCGATGTTGAAGAATTTATTCTATTGCAAGTAGATTCTAATGAGCCAATATTTCACAATGTGTACACACACCTCCCCTCAGCCAGGTAAAGTGCTCAACACCTGGCGCGTGATCCCCCACTGCGCTCGCACACTATCACACACAGTCGGAGCAGACGACACAATGTAAACATTTACTTTGTAATTAGCCTGATCTAATTACCGGTGTACTGAAGGCAGCGATTAATCACGTGCAAAGCGGCATAAACAAACAAGCACCCTTACCGTGATGATGCGTGTCGGGGATGGGGGATGTTGTCACCTGGGGGGACACTGAGGAGGCCTCTTCCTGACCCTCCTGTCGATATGGTAAAGCCAGTGTGCATAGACCAAACTCTCCACTCAAACAACACCGAAGCGTTTTGGCCTGCTTCACGATCGCAGGAATCCTCGCGCCTCTCCACGATTCTGGGCATCGTACGTATATATTTCACGATCATCGTAAGTTAGGTCTAGAGAAGGCGTGACGTCACGGAACTCAGGCGTTGACGTCACCAGCTTTCAATGTACATTCCTTGTAATTGGAACTGTAGAGACGGGCCTTCTGATTGGCTCTTCAAGTCTGTACTCTACGGTTGGTTAATATGCTTCCGCGTCAGAAGTCGGTCGTGAGAGAGATGTGACGTCACAAGCCGCTCTGACGTAGACTGCCCGATTGGTTTCTAAACATAGAAAGGATACAACGGCCATCAGTTACAATAGACTATTGATCGAAGTCGTGCACGATACTGGCGAGAAATTCGATGAGTGATTATAATAATTTGTCCATTGTGTCGAGGCACGCTATTTTTCGTACTTGATCATATTGGTTTCGTAAAGACATGCTCTAAATTTAGAAGGGTCTTTTAGCGCTTGGCCCACCGGTGTCTCAAAGACCGGTAGAGGGTGGTGTATTGATTTTGGGGGGTGAGGATCTCTGAACGCAGGGGCTCTGTAGCGGGCTGCCGAAAGGGGGATTCTTGGATTGATAGCGTTTGTTATAAGAAGAAATCGAGACTGGAATTGGGTCAGCATCAGGGCGGAGCTCGCAGAGGGCATTTTGCTCTGTTTTCAGTAATATCTATACGCGGGCAAACCCAGCAGCATGAAAAGCTAGACTGCTCTTGAGAGAACTCCTGGGATTAACCCTTAAAATGCAGGGGAGCTTTGTATATTTTAACTGTGTATCCAACCATCAACTTAAAACATATTCTGTGTTGATTTGTTTGAAAGAGCTTCTTCAGAAGCTCTTTCAAACAAATTAGCACAGAATAGGTTTTAAAAAATAGATTTAATTTCTAATGAACTGACTATTATGACGTATTGAGCGAAAGGTCGGAATAGTTCATTTTTAAAAAAGAAATAATTTAACTGTGATACTGTAATTAAAATTTAATTTAATGTGAAAAATACGTGCGTTGTTGCAAATATTCATTAGTATGAAATACTATGTTAATGGGTTTGGTTTGCAAAGGCCATATTGTTTTGTAAAACCTCTACATTCCTACGAAAACATATTTTTCTTTAAAAGTAAACAGTTCAAAATGTTTTTAATTTTCTATAATGCCAAAGTCGTTGTAAACTGTGCATTTTCCAAAGAAAAACAAGGTTTTTTTGGCAAGTGCACAGTTCATAACGATTTTTGGCAATCGTAAACCAGATCCATTCGCCCAGTGTAAACGGGATTCAGAACTTAAAGGGTTAATTATTGACAGAGTTGATACGCCAATATCAGCTGCTTCTTCTGTAGCTGGAAGGCATATGATGGGGTAGGGTAAATATTGCCATTATTTGTAAATAAAACTGAGACCATTCATAATAAAAAGATCCCATGTTATTAAACCATAACAGTCGATCACAATCCCGCTATACCTCTATCACAAACAAATTATATTTTCTTTGGCAAGAAATCAGTAAGACAATACGACAATCGACCGAGGTGTGTACATTTGTTGCACAACTTTGCAATTGAATTCGTTATAATGATCATCGAATTTCTCGTTATAACACGGAAAGAAAAATAAAAGTTTATATAATGGTGGTTTGATGACATGAAAATTGATTTTGTGTTTCAATATTTTAGAAATGACAATTATAGGTCTGAGAGATTCGAATTTAAAGTTTCATTTGCTGCTACATAGAATGGGTTTATTCACAAATTGCGTACACCTGATATGAACAATTCAGAATTAAATGAACATTTAAATAAAAAAGAAGTCAATCATTAATAGTGCTGAACTAGGGCGAGTATAACTTAAAACTGTTGCCACTTTGTGCTGTTGAAAACCTTTTCTGTAGTAATTTGTGTAAAAGAGCTCCTTAAGGATTTGTTTTGAAAGCATCTTCAATGTCGAAAACCCCGTGGGGTTTCCGGGGAATGCCCTCGGGCACTGGAAAGTATAGGATCCCAGTAACCCCAAGCTTGACGTACAAGCCATCTAAAATGGGGATCTTTTGCTGTAGCTTTTATTTCTGTCATTCTTTTTTTCTCATCTGCTACTCCCTCGGTGTGCCTCTTGTACACCACATGGCGATATAGCTAAAATATTGCTGAAAGCCAT
>JAULCD010165573.1:0-10925 GCA_032361085.1 Calliostoma canaliculatum
CCCTAACTCCCACCCTCCACATTTGCTTGATAACGGTATAAGAAGCTATAACGAAACGTTGCCTCTCAGCACAATAAACAAGTTGTTATCCATAAATTTATTCTCTTCCATTTCTACCATTGCCAACTTCTAAAAATGCCAATCAAACAGTTTTTAACACTTTTTTGCTTGATGTTTGTCAAACGTTTTTTTCTGGTTGTCCAGTCTGGATAGAGTCAATAAACGCACAAAATGATCGATATTGTTCATTGTCACTATTGAAATATTTTCCATGAACAAAATACATTGGCTTTTTGTGATTGTATTTGCTTGTTTGATTATGGTGTGTTTGTTTTCTGTAATAATGTTTAAACATGGTGTGTAATGCTGTATGCTGCAAATTAAACTGTCAGGTGGTTTACCTAATTTTACTTAAGCTAGCCTGAACTGTTAATTATATCGATTTCCAAATAGTGGCTTGTTTATCTTGGACTCATCCAAAAAGTGACAGAATTGGCACTTTTACAAATGGTGTATTCCCAAGTATAACCTTAAAATTATAAAATGAAGGAATACGTATAATATGGAAATATATACAAACAGAAGGCAGAGTAAAATAATAGTGACGTATGTTATATTTGGAATAGCACCAAAATGACATTTCTATCTCTTCGTTTCAACTACTTTTGACATTTGTAAACAATACTGGTTCGACTAAATATATGTTTTACTACATCGTAAGTTTACGACGACTGTATGAAACGTGGGCCTGGAATAAGAAATAAAAAAACACAGAATATATCCGTAATTCTGCTACATCACAAAAGAAATAGAGGCTGTTTGAACGTGTGAAGTCAATGAACTCGTTGTACTCATTAGTTTTTTTGGGTTGTATTTTTTTAAAAACTCATTACAAAAGTTAACTGAAAACTTCTTAATAATCATATTTTAATGACAACTTCTTTGTAGGAAATATGCTTGCTCCTTCACCTAATATGAAGGAACAAGCATACGCCTCGAAACGTCATGAAATTACAGAGCAAGCATACGCCTCGAAACGTCATAAAAATACAGAGCAAGCATACGCCTCGAAACGTCATAAACATACGCACAAAGTGGTCGTCATCCTAAAATTCTAATTTATTACTCACCACTTCTTAAAGGCCCCTCAAAGAATTGATATTGTTAATGATCTTTTTTATAAATTTAGGATTCATATAATACTGTAAAATGTGATATTACAAAGCTCAATCGTGTCCTAACTAATTATTTTAGTAATAACTTTATATAATAATTTCTACAAATAGTTTTAAATGAATTAAGTTTACATTTCTAATGGTCTCATTACAGTTTATGGAGTCATTGTGATTTTCATTTGAATATTTGATCTGTGAAATATGTTCTATATATAAATGAGAGGAAGATAAATGAGAACTCATTAAAGTATATGTTTTTATTTATATAGTTTCACCATATGATCTATTTCTTTCCTAGTGCATCAAACTATTAAAGGAACATTTAATTGGTATTAATGTGAAGAATGTAATTGAATTTCGGTAAAATATTTACATCAGGAAATGTATAAAAATTACGAGTTAGTCACTTTCACAGGTTAGGTGTTTTTGTAAGCAACTCGCCCTTGCAATCTACTTGCTTTCACAAGCTATTCATCTTCATAGGCTATTCATCTTCACAAGCTATTTATTTCCACGAGCTACTTACTTTCAGATGTTAATAATTTTCACAAGCTACTCATTTTTACTAGCTACTCATTTACACGAGCTACTCAAGTTCACAAGTTACTTCTTTATTATCCTATATTAGGCGCCTCTTAATACAAGCATGGGGATGATACACATCCTGGATAAATCCATGGCATGTATCTGCGCTAGCTAGTCTTTACGTCACATAGCCCTGGACATACGGGCATCCTTTCTGTCGATTTAGAAGTTGCGTCATCGTCGCTGTCATTCAATCAAGGGCTTAGCACAGGGATCCTTGTGCAACTGTCAAACGGGTCAGTTTGGCCTCAATACTCACTTAACACAAATTCAAAACAAAGACGTGTCATTTTACTGGACAGTTATTTTTTACCGACACGTAAATTACACGCAATTCGAAAGAAAGCTTGCACGTGTGTCCAGGTCTATGCCACGTAAAGACTAGCGGAGATGACATGCCATGGATTTATCCAGGATGGGGGATACAGTGTTTTAGAACTAGGGTGTACCGCAGGGATCATTAAGAGAGCGCTGACACAATGCATGACACAATAAATTATATATACATTATTCAGAGATATTCCATTGGTTTGATGAGATTTCCTGTTGAAATGTCATCAAACCAATGGAAATCCGTTGAATAATGTATGTACATTGTTTCCAGTGTGACATTAAGTGGTGGCGTCTGGTGTTCGTGAAAAGTAACGATATCCAGATCAACTAAATCTACAGACACTGTCACACAAGTTAAACACATAATTGTAAAGACATTACAATCCCCCGAATAGTCGTTATTATGTCTGTGCTGAGTCTTTTAAGTATAACAGGTTTTTCTTTGCAAAAGGTCAAATAAACACCAACATTAGAGTACACTGTAATTGTGTCTGATCCACACAGGACCTGTCACCACCTACTTGAGTCATTACCGGTTCAGGCGTATTTACAGTGAAAAGGTGACAGTATTGGCAGTAAAGAGGCAATTTCTCAGAATTGTCAGCTGACCATAGCCGGCGTGTCACAAAGCTACCGTGAGTAGATCTTAGTCGATCGATCTTAGTTAATAGTTCGTCATAAGCGTTGATCTCTTCCATTGAATGAAAAGGAGCTAGGGAGAAAAACAAGAGTTTGTTCCACAAAGCTAAAACGGCTTAACTTTCATCTTAGCGCTCTCATTACAAGAGTGCAAAGACGCTTTAGCCTAACGGTAGATTTGTGGAATGGGGCCCTCTTGATTAGGCAAGGTTACCCTAGGCAATGTATTTGGCAAGGTTAAAGAAACTGAGGTCTTATTTAAATTGATCGTGGGACATTAACAGCACCTAAAAAAAATACAGTTAAAACATGTATATATTTGTATATATGTAGATGGGAGGGCATCACCAATATCTGTATTTTATTTGCAATCTCAAAAGTGTTGTAATCTTTGAAAACTATAATGGTTGTATTAAACGTTATTTGCTATTACTGTACACTTGTATTCAACGTTAACGTTTTTTAAGTTGCATCTCAAAACACAATTGTCTACATAATAGAAAAGTCTTCGTTGATAGGCCTTTTCAGAAGTTGGTATGGTGAACAATCAATGTATTATATTAATAACACAAATTGCAATAAAGATGTTGATATCCATAGAATACCTCGATTATTTAATAATACAGTCATTTTTTGTTTACAATGCTATCATAAACTTTTCTGATCTCAGTCAATACTTTATCATGGCCATTTTCTATTTTTTAAACCATATGCTATAAGAAGTAAAGTTTCGTTTTATCAAGCTACCGTAAGGCTTAGGCGACTTAACTTTAATCTTAGCGCTATCGTAACGTCTCTGTGTGCTAAATGATACATGCTAGCGTGCAAACTTTAGCATGTTAGCCAAAGCATCATATCAACACCTGAAATGTTGGATAAATATAAGTGGTTTGGCGTTTAAGTGGTGTTATCGTCGATTTATGTCTGTAAATGTTATTTTCGGCGTGATATTATACAGTTTATATTAGATGGTATGCATTGTTGAATAAAATGCATTATCGCCTCGAAGACCAAAACATAAGCATGTAAAAGTACTATTTATTAAGTAAAAAGTGTATAAAACTTAAGGTTTCTTGCAAGAAAACTCTTGTCTATGTGTTAAGAAAATAAAAATGCATTGACTATATTGGAATAATCCTTTGGATCAATGTACAAATCTATCTTAATGTGTTGTGGGTTTTTTGGAAAGTGCATATTTTCCGTGTGTATATTTTGGCATTTGTAAACCAAACCCTTTAGCCCAGGGAGTTTTTAAAATAAATTAGTGCTACACATTATTTAACCCTAACAATGTCGAATAGGGTTAAATACACTTTTAAACTCTGTCCACCTTGTGCTGTTAAAAACCTGTTCTGTGGTAATTTGTTGAAAAGAGCTCCTGCAGGAGCTCTTTTCAACAAATCACCACAGGATATCTTTTTAACAGCTTATTTTGGGCGGAGTTTTGAAATGAAGTAGAAAGAAAATGGGCTTAGCACTTTAAGGGTTAAGAGACGTGTGTTTAACGCACACTGGAGATGATAATTTCTTATGCACTTGGGTAAAATGAGAATGTGAGGTCTACCCTGCTGTACACAATTATCCCATTACATAGATTAGGATACAGACAAATGTTCTGCTCAACATTACACTTATTGCCTTAAATTACTTTCAAGAATAGCACATTGCAAGAAATGTACACAACTATGTTAAAAGTTACAACATTTATTTGACATTTATTTGAGACACATCAAGTGTTGCTGGCAATGAATACAACAATGAACAAAAACGATAATTCGAAACAATTTTATTTATGTGGAAATCAGCATACATATTTTACCTAACATAGTCTAAAGAGTACGGGTGACTACTGAAGTTTCTGAGAAAAACCGTGTTTATGCTTTTATTTCAACCGACCTCAAAAGCCCAGTGTATTTTATTTTGAGTGTCATGAAATAAGCACTAATTTAGTGCACAGAAGGTCGAATAAACACGTAACATAAATTTATTCTATTTGTGTCTGATCTTTTTAAGCTTGTCAACACTCATTACGTTTCATGCCATAGCGTTTTTAAAGTAAGATGATGACTTAAGTACGGAGCTGGAAGATAGCTGTTCTTCAAAGCTCGCGGGTTCGTCAGGCTAAAACGTCGATGCGAGAGCGTTAAGATAAAAGGTTATACGTCTTATTTCCACGGCAGTTTGTGTGAAAGAAGACTGAGCTGCAAAAAGGGAAATCAAAAGAACCTAAAATCACGTTAAAAGTTATTAAGAAAATTATTGATAAGTGGAGTTCTATTTATTCCTCTTTGAAACACCTTACGTAACATAACTAAATGTCTTAATCTACCGTGCGGGTCTCAACCACGCAAAGTGATAGAATATTCACTTTTTCAGATAGTGTAATCCTAAATATAACATCTATTTGTGTTTGGTACTGTCTAAGTGGCATAACAAGTTACGTAACTTGTTTAATACCGCCGTCTTGTTCCAGAGGAAACATTTATCATGAAATATATAAAAAACAGAAACATTAATGACATGGAACTTACAGTGTCATGTGCAGGGTATATGCACTGTATTTTAACTTTATTCAGTATACTCAAAATTGAATGCAACTACACTGGATAAAAATAGAGAACGATATAATTCTTTGCTATAGTCACAATTGTAAATGGGTTGTATAATTAAAGCAACTAAATATCAACAGAGTCAGCTTATGAAAATTAACATCTCAGATAAAAATGCATTTCCCATTTACACGCATAATTTCTCTTTCACAAAAACAGCCGTGCTATTTGATAAGAATTCGGGAAACTGTAAGACATATATTTTGTATAAAGGTGTCACCTTTTCACGACACAAAATAACAATTATATCAATAAAAGCCCGACAAACAATATCAGGAAGTATTACTCGCCCTTCAGAGATACTATTGTTTAATAACTCTAAGGTGGAATTTAACTAAAGCTAAGGACGACATAAAAGGGTAGCTTTGGGTTTTTTGTTTTGTTTACAAATATCCAAATTCGACTGTATTTGGGATTACACTATCTAAAAACAGATAATGTTTTATCACAATGCGTGGTTGAGTCCCGTACAGGGAAAACTACGCAAGTAATATAATACTCACTTTTACAGATAGTGTTATCACAAATATAAAATGTAGCTTTGTTTGTCATTGTCCTAATGACATAAAAATTCAAATATCCAAATTGTTGTAAACTGAACACTTTTCCAAGAAAAACTCGTTTTTCTTAGTAAAGTGAAAGATTACAATGATTTGGATATTTGCTAGCCAAACCCTTTGACCAAGTGTACGTGACATGTTTCATTGAGAGACATTGTTTACGTTGAAGTCCCCACATAACAGTTGTAACCCAGGCAAGTGTTTTTGTCCTTCAGATCATTGTCTCCGTCTAAATATAAGTGACAGTTATACTCGATGTTTACGCTCATAATAACAATGTTAGATGTCAGGCTGTCGTTCACAAAAAGCCTTACATGATTTATAATACACTGGGCAATGGGGTTAGTTTACGAATGCCAAAGTCATTGTCAACTGTGCTATTTCACGAAGAATTCTTTTTTAAATTATGTAAAATGTTCTTGGATTTGGTGATTTATTTATGACAACTTTGTAAAACGGCAACTTGGTGTTTTTTCACAGGGTCACAGTCTTATCTGTCTTTGTTGGAAATAGCCTGTTTTGTGTGTGGTCAATGGTACATAAGAAACATACAATTTACAAGGATACAAGTGTATCAATTCACCACAAGTAAATTTAACAACATGTTATATTTAGGATCACACTTTCTGGAAAAGTGATTATTCTATCACTTTGCGTGGTGGAGTCCCGTGAACATATTGTTGTGTTTGACACTGTCTAAATGGAATACAATTTACAATTAAATGTTTACAATTTACAATCAAATTTGTCCGGTTACATTTTTATTAAATTGGATGGTGCAAAACACCAATTTCTTTAAAAACTACCCATGCTCTTTTAGACAAATTCTCCATGAATATTTGAGGTGAAATGTGTTTCATTCCAGAAAAACTTCCGTTGGACTGTTATTTGCAATAATGGTTGTATTAATCTGTTACGACTTTGAGCAAATCTAAAGGAAGGTACATTTTGAGGTCAAATTCATAATAATTTGAAGCAAAGTTTGACATAAAGACATATAGTGTTACTGATTCTACGCCATCATCATGCACAGTGTTCATATGTGTTCCTTCTATTTCTGTACAAAGCAATTATCAGCGTATGGCTTGGGGTGATGTTACACTTCCTGCAGTGGGTGAATTGGCTTCGTTTGTAGACGTCCTGTTTGGACAACTAATTGACACACTTTCCCGGGTCCCGTTTTTCAAAGCGATCGTAAGCTAAGATGATCGTGAGTTCTAAAATATAACTTGGTCAAACGACTGTCGTCGCGCAGAGATAACCGTTTCTAAGTCGGTTTCCGCAGTCGTAAGCCTATGACATGAAACAACTTCACAGGATTTTGTTTTAAAAATCGATTCCGATCATCTTAACACTACCATCGCTTTGAGGAGCAGGGACCTGGAGCACTTGCAGTGACTGTGAATACACTGGGGTAAAAGTACTTTGAACAAGAACACATGGGCATTCACGGATTGCCATTAGAACAAAATTTTCAAACAATGTGATATTAAAATATGTGTTTAATGAATAAACTCGTACCAGGTAGGAAACTAGCCCTTAAATTGTCAAGCTCAACATTTGCCTGTTTTATTGTCTAAATCCCAATCTTAACAGGCTTTTGAAAAAACTAACCTGTGATAATACTGATGGACCTGGAAGGTTTACCAATCACATGAAAAGCAAGAGGACTCCCAACTTTTCTGCTCGTAATTTCACCTTCAATCTACAATCAACACCAGCTTACAAAGTTATCGTTTCATAAAAAGAGCAGGGTCCGTTTCGGAACAAAATGTTTTGTATATTTGTTCTGTATCATATGCTTACGACTGTTAAAGCGCAGAAATCGATTTGGAACCGGTGCCGAATGGCACTGGTTCCAAAGCGATCACTGTGCTACGACAGTTGTAAGCCAATGTTCTAGTTTAGTACTTACGATCAACTGACCCTAAGATCGCTTTGGGGAATAGGACCCTGATCTAATTGTAATGACATCACAGATTGCAAATGAAAATAAAACCCCTACTTTCAGTCATACATTTCAGTTAAATCTTCTCAAACTCAGGATTGGAGAAGATATTTAGGGATAGTCTATATAAGACAAACCCACATATACATGTATGCATACTGCTAATCTCTTTGCGCACACCTTACGTCATCATTACTTATTAGTAACCCATGCATTAAGCTTTAATGTCTGCATTGGATTCAGATCTATCAGACTATTGACAAATAAGAAATAAACATGTGGTGTTGACGTCAGACCTCTGTGCTGTTTGAAAGGTCAAAAGAAACGTCGTGTTTTAATGGGCTCTGTAAGTATACCAGATCCGTGTTAATCTTTGCAGCCATTTCACAAAGCCTTCGTCAGTGTAACCACACAAGCCATGTTATTGATCTAAATAGTTTGGTTTATATGGCCAGAAATCGATGTAAACTTGGCAATTCTCAAATAAAAACAAGCTTTTCTTTGAGAAGTGCCCGGTTTACATCGATTTCCGACCATATAAACCAACCCATTTAGACAAATAACATGACTCGGGAACAATAATTTCAGATCATGTAAACTCCTTGAACAATGAAGGTACTCTATGGATATCAACTTCTGTATTGCAATGTATGCGACGTTTCAGCGTAGATACTAACACCGTTATCAAGCAAGCTGTTAGTACCTACGAAGAAACGTCTCATAAACTGCAACGAATAAGGTGATATCACTTGCTTGATAACAGTGTTATTATCAACGCCGAAACGTCGTATAAATTGCAACAAAGAGCCGATATTACCTGCTTGATGACGGTGTTGGTATTTACGCCGAAATGTGGCATAAATTGCAAAATGCAGTTGATATCCAAATAATACTTTCAATGTTAATCAGGCCAACTTCTATCTCAGTTTCGACATCATAATCTTATGAGGTTTTCCATGAAATGCGGGCTTTGTGTGGAGACACAAAAGGCCGTGGAGGCGTTACAATCTGTATGTGAGAATGATTTCTTATAAACATTTTATTCATTCTTATTTTTGTATCTAGTATTCGGAAATAAAGACACATATTTCAAAAGCTTATTTTTAAAGCATCTGTAAGATATGTGTCACAAACAGCATTTTAATCTGTACAATTAAGACATCTAAATAGTGCACTGCTTAATTGTGAATTATATTTGCTTTAAAATATTTGCTTGAATTGCACATTTTTAATATAACATAATACCACAGAACACTAGAAAAAATGTGTAGAAATTATTCAGCGAATTACCCTTGGTTCGATGAGTTTTCCTAAGGAAATCTCATCAAACCAATGAAAATCCGCTGAATATTTTCTATACATTTTTTCCCAGTGGAAATGACGGCATAATTTTTTTTTAATACTACAAATTAGACTAAAAAAAACCACCTAAATACTTGTGTAGATGTACGGCAACATTGTTTGTCATTACATTGTTGATTGACATATACATGACACTGTAATGCAACAACGTCTACTACTTGCTGAACTGTTTAATCAGGTATTAAAAAGTATCATAAAAAGCAATCTTTGGCTGCACGTGTTTGATTTTTCAAAGATCATCAATATCATTTTTTTACAAAAGTCGCTGTTAATTTACAAGCTCCAATAGATAATAGTAAGGCACGAGGATTTGTTTTTGAGAGACACGTGCAGGCCCGAAGGAACAATTTATAAATTGTTTTCTCGAAAAACATTCTAATTTTCATACTTTACGTCTTTCTTGATCTGGTGTGTTGTGTGAAATTAAAAAAAATTGTGAAACTAATTTAATCAGTTAAAAGTTTTAAGAGAATTTATATTTAAAATCCCCACAAAACCAAACAACAAAACGGACAAAACAATGAAATAAAAACAAACAAAAAACAAAACAACAACGACAAAACAAACAAAAACGCACACCTAAACAGTAAAAGTTAAAAGCAAGTTAACAAGTTAATTATGCACGTGTTTGCTAACAGACAAACCACAGTTTTGCAACAGAATGTACACCAGACCTCGTTCCCCAAAGCTATTCCAGTGTCAAGAGGGTCGTAATTGATTTTTGAAACAACGTTCTGTGAAGTTGTTTCTTATGATTGGCTTACGACTGTCGTAGGGCAGAGGTCGATTTGGAAACGGTGCCGAATGGCACCGTTTCAAAATCATCTCTGCGCTACGACAGTCGTAAACGTATGTTATAATTTAACAATAATGACCAACTAAGCTTAAGTTCGCGTTAAGGAACGGGCCCTGCTGTGTCAGAACAATACTTTTGATAAACACATTAAAAGACTTGATACAAAACTCTTCAGGACAAAACACTCGTTTCCAAAAAGTGATTTTTGCGCTACGATAGTCTATACAAGGATCGCTTTGCGGAAGTGGTGTCTTGGCAAATGGCGTCGGTATACGAATGCACACATCATAAGCATGACAGCAATCTTAAAATCTGTAAACATGTCTTAACTTCTAGGTTTACCTCAGTGTTTTTATACTTGTGCACTATAAACAGTCATCTAACCTTTTAACACACAAAGCGCGTGTCAAATACAGAGATAATTAAAGATAAATGTACCACCGTGGTTTGAAATTGTAATTGAGATGACTATATTTAAAGTCCGTGAATGTCTGGTTTGCAATTTGAATCGAATATTTTATTTTAAAAAGTGTGTGATGTGGTAATGAGTATTTTTAATCTTTACCAACAAAGCGTGGGTTTAATGCAAAACCTGAATTATTAGTGTTATATTTAAATTAAACTTGTTCAACACGTAGTGTAAAATACCAAATGTTGTAAACTGTGCTGATGACTGTCGTTAAACTGAGCCATTGGTTTTTGTTTACAAATGCCAAAAATAGATAAAAACAGTTCACTTACCAAAGAAAAACAAGTTACAACTTTAAATGACAAATTTACAAATACCAACATACATGGAAACAATCTACATTTGAAGGAAAAACAAGATAACAAGTTTACAAAACAAGTTTATAAATACTAAAATAAATAACAACACCTCACTTTCCAATGAAATACAAGTTTCCCACCTCGGCCCCC
>JAULCD010165684.1:0-10924 GCA_032361085.1 Calliostoma canaliculatum
CGTCTGCTAGTGTAGCTAAAGCCATCTGTTAAATGTTTATCACAAACTGTCAACGAGGCACCGGTCAGCGCTGGGGAGAGGAATGTAGACCGCGGACTTCAAAGAGAATGGCACTGCTCAGATTCGAGCAGAAAATTTACCTTGGTGGACTAAGTAAAAAGTTAAGCTTAGACTCAAAAGAAAGCTAGACAATGGCGGCTAAATTAGATTAGTATTGTCACTGGCACGGTTAAGGCCTAAGGGTATTGTCGTGTGACAAATTGTTTCAAAACAAATAAAGCAAGAAAATAATTTTTGCATGATAAAATATTATTCGAAAAGGTTTCAGATTTGTCATTTTAAACTTAAGGAAATATGAAACACGCTTGATGTCCGTTATGAACGAACATCTTGACAGAGCGACTGTTGAGATACATTATTATTTTTTGAGCACATTTTAAAATAAACCTACACATGTAATGATTATTGTGATAAATACAATGTTGGAGACATTTACAGATTGTACTGACTCAAGAAATAATATTAATTACTGGGTCCTGTTCCTCAAAGCGATCGTTAGGCGAAGAAGTTTAGATCTTAAATTTCATCTGAGCTTTTGTAACAAGAGCAATTTACAACAATTGATATTGGTCTAGAGTGTTTTGAGATAACACGCTAGTTATCTTTTGAGTGAAGTATATGTGTATTAACCTTATAGTGGTGAAGGATTTTAGTAGCAAAAATTGCGACTACCTTGTGCTGTTGAAAATCTAGCCAGTGATAATTGGTTTAAAAGAGCTCCTGTCGGAGCTCTTTTAAACTAATTATCACAGGTTAGGCTTTGAATTTGGAAAATGAAACAGACAAATACTGAGCGTGGCACAGTTAGGTTCACACTGCTTGTTCATTGACGCAGGGTCACAGTGACCCAGTAACCCCATATGGGGTCACATTGACCCATTGACTCCCACACGGGGTCACAGTGACCCAGCAACTCTAGGCGGGGTCACCTTGATCCATCGACTCCATATGGGGTCACAGTGACCCATCAACTATATACAGAGTCACAGTGACCCATCAACGTCAATAAAATATCAAATATTGTCTTCCAGAGAGTTACTGAACGTGTTGAATATCAATGGGACAATATGCGTGGTTTACAGAACCAAAATCATAGCAAACTGCATGTTCCAAAACAAGTACATGCGCATATTTTAACTAAAAATAACAGCTGAAGCGCGCAGGCTGTTTGCTTTCCTTCTGCTATTAACTTGCCACCGCGATATAACTGAAACATTGTTGAAAACGGGGTTTAACTCTAACTCACTCACTCAAACTTGTTGCGTAAAACAATACTGAGGGTGCCACACTCCTTGTAGTATGTCAGATGCCGAGTCTGTTTAAGTGGTATTCCGGATGCCGCTGTCGTACGCTGGATGCCATGAATACGCTAATGCCAATAGTTCAAAGTTAAATTTTACTTACATGACAATGTTTTAATCAAAGACTAACACATAAATACAAAATTTATCCTGGAAAAAGAAAAAAAGTTCTTTGGAAAGTGCACAGTTTATAACGATTTTTTTGCATTTGTAGATCAAATCCAATAACCCAGTGACATGGTTTACGACGTCGCAAAGTTATGACGTTTTTGTGAAACGGGGGCCAGACCTAGGCGTTAGGTGAAAGTCTGGTCAGATCTGCTGATTAGATCTGGCCCAAGGGTCTTTGCATTTATATATAGAACGTAGGAAGAGTAATCATTTGTTAAATTTCACCAAAATTAAATTATCGTGGAATTCAATTCCCATTCACTGGTCTTGTTGTCAAGCACTGGATCAATATTTCTGTTATAAACATGTGAATTGGGATTGGTTACACGCTTGCCTTTCTTATTCACCACAGAGTAAATATTGATCACGTGACCAGCTAGATCACGTGACAAAGAATACACACTGGGCCCAACGATTATCTTCACACATACTAATTCTGAGAAATATTGACATCTTTTTTATTAAAAAAACCCAAACCTTTTCTTTTGTTTTCAAATCACACAGTTTACGACAATTTGTGAAATATTTAAACAAACTCTATTGCTTTAGTGACCCGGATATCACATGACATTTGCTGGCCAGGCCTCCGTTCCGCAAAGCGATGTTAGTGTTAAAACAATCGTCAGGAATTTTAAAAACAATGTCACGTGGAGTTGTTTCTTGTCATAGGCTTATTACTGTCGTAGCACAGAAAGTGATTTCTGCGCTACGACAACTGTAAGCCAGTGTTATATTTTTGCACTTACGATCAATTTGGCCTAAGATCGCTTTGGGGAACAGGGCCCTGTATTCCGTTCGATATTTTACATCACGGTTTATATTTTGTCTTGTTAAATAGATTAGCAAATGACATTTTAGTATTCGTAAACAAATTCTTCAGATAATAATAATAAAATAATGTTGCCTACAAAAACCACAAGACGAATGTAAGGCAATTCATGCACTGTTGATGAATTTAAACCTATAAATGTTACAATTATTGTCAGCTTTCCAATTTCCAATACAATATAGGTTTGTGGAAGTACACTGTTTACAACGTTTTTGACGTTCGTAAACTTTATCAACTGGTTCAGTGCTAATGCCCCGAATCCACACAGACTACGAATCCTAGAAATCGGCATGAATTGAGACAATTCGTGGAATTTTGCAAATTTGGATGTTCAAGGTAGAGCAGCTGTTGTACTGGTCCTGGATCTGGGGTATCAACACCAGCTGTTGATAGCTGGAAGAAAACCGCTTCGAATCCTTAATTGAGTTAAGAATATCTGCAAATGTCTACGAATCGATTACAATTCAGTTCCGATGCCCAAAATATGTAGTACGAATTTGTAATATCCACGTTAAATATTGTTAATGGTTTATAAGTGTGTATATTGCTACTGGTAGATAATATTGATGTCATATTCAACAACTTTAGCTTCAAGACGACTTGTTCTGAATATTTCATTGGGTCACTAGTCAACGGAGTACACATTGTCTAACACCTAGAGTGTTATCTGACATCCGTAAAAATGTCATTCTGAAAATATTAAATCCCCAAATATTTTGTTTTCCAGTTAGTTTCCTAAGAACGATGTGATAAGCAAAATTATGTTTGTTTGTAATGTAATCATAGAATAAGTGCAGGATATCTTAACACACGATGTCGTGCCTGTTTAGCAAGAACGTCGTAAATTTATGACGTCGTAAATCGGGCCACTAGGCAAATAGTTACCGTTTACAAATGCTACAAAATATTGTAAAGTTTGCACTTCCCAACAGAAAAATTGCTTTTCGTTAAAAATGCACAGTTTAGAATGATTTTTGGCATTTGTAAGCCAACCCACTAGACAAGTAAGTTTACGACAACTTTGTTAAACGACACCTTGGTTTATTGACAGTCTGGTGGTCGTTTTCATAAAGTTGATTGACAGAAAAACTTGACACTTTCTTCAACAAGTTTGCAATGTTTGACTTAATATCACAACTTGTTCACTATCCAACACATACACCGCTTTCAACACATCCATATGATGGTGTCAATGGCAACTGTTGAGAGTTACTAACTGATAATATTGCTTGGAATTTAGAATTGTTCGAATTATTTAAATATTTTATGCTATTTTTTTTATTAAGTTAACTTTCTTTTAAATTTATTACGACATCACTTACGTATTATTATTGTCGTTGTCGTATTGTTTAAAAGCGTCGAAGATGTCAATCCCAACACTGTGTTTACAAGACATTAACGTTCGAGTACAGGTTCTGTTATGCTTTGTTAAACGTTTGTTGCATCTCATCAGGATGATGGAGGAACAAACAAAGTTACGAGGATGTATCGAAGGTTGTTGTGTTCAATACACTGAGATTCTACACTGGGTGCTACCGTTTCAAGTGTATTTTGTTAACCCTCAAAGTGCTGAGCTCATTTTAGTTTCAATGTCATTGTCGAAATGCTGCCCTAAAGAAGCTGTTAAAAACCTACCCTGTGATAATTTGTTTAAAAGAGCTCCCGTAGAACAAATTGCCACAGGATAGGTTTTTAACAGCACAATGTGTACACAGTTTAAAAATCTATTTAACTCTATTCAGCACTGTGATGATTAATGTCGGACATATTTTCAACTGACTGTTTTACTTTGAAAAATGCACAAATTACAATGATTTTCAGTAATTTCGTTTGGTTGTTGTTTTCACATACATATAAAAGTATACTAATGGTAAAATTTGAAACAACATCCATATTGTTAAGCAACATAAGTTTTCAGATGTCTATAACGAAGGTCAAATGAGATGTTAACTTCTGAAATGATGTGTAAATGCATTTTACATCAACTTGTTACTGAGTTTAGTGACGAGAATGTTTATGAAATGAAGATCATTTATTCCATTTAAAACATGCAGAATTAAATTCATCAAGAATTGCCGTTTGAATAGTATGCACAGTTTGCGAAACGAATGTCTGCATCGTGATAATTTAGTTTGGTTTTATGGTATTGGAGAACGCCTTAAGCTTGAATATACTCTGAAAAGGGTACACAGGGCATCAGTAGTGCGTGTATCCACCAAGAGCCTGAATTACCTCTAAGCACCGTCGCCTTATCGATAAAACCAGTTTACGGAAAATCTGCATAGGAAGATTGTTCCATTCTTCCACAACAACTTGTCTGAGTTCACGAACGTTGATCACAGGTTGATTTCGTACGGAAATATGCCCACCAATGGCATCCCAGACGTGCTTGATGGGGGTTAAGATTTGAACTTACACTTGGCCAATCGATGGATTCGATGTTATGCTGTGTCTTGAGTTCCGTAATGATCCTAGCACGATGGGGACATGTGTTGTCATACTGGGAGATGTGACTAACAAAGGAAAGGCAGCAAGTGTTCTCGATGAGGTCACGACCATAACTGTCTGCCTTCATGGTATCTTCGATGACTTTAATGTCCACCTTCTGGTCATGAGTGAACGCTGCCAACACCATGACAAATCCACCACCACCAGCGACTGTTTTCTGTTTACTCTAAGGGTGGAGTGCTGTGTTGGGAAGACGTCGTACACGAAAGCGGCCGTCAGCAACATACAGGTTGTACTTGTTTTGTCTGACCAAATGACACGAAGCCATGTGCGCAAAATCCAATGTTGACGTGGCTTAGCCCAAGCAAGATAAAGACACATGCGTTTGTCACTAAGTCAGGGTCTTTTTCGTGGACGACAAGCTCATAGACCAGCAGCCAGCGGACGTTTGTTGACAAGCTCCCGTGACACATTAACTCCTGTCGTTTGCTGCCACCACTGACAGAGACAATTGGTCGACCAAATGGTTCCTTGCGTGCCATACGTAGCAGACGTCTGTCATCTCTCAAATTGGTGATTTTGTGTCGACCTCGACCAGCGGCAACCTTAACTTCACCTGTGTTGTGATGTTTTTTTCAGTAATCTTCTAATCACGTTGTGACTGACATTCACACTCCTTGCAATGTGTCGCACCTTGCCTCATGCCAAAAATCTGCCATTTTGTAGCTTCTGCTAATTGGTTACGAGCCATTTTAGTGAGTAAAAAATCTGCACACATCTGTTTTCTAAACAGTGTTTCGAGAAATATGTACATGCGAACATTTCCTTTTAATGCACGGAAATACAATTTTAATGCACGTGCATTTTATTTTTGAAATGAGAAAGCCAATAATGTAGGTTATCTAAACATGCTTGCTAGTCAAAGATTGTAATAACACATTTCTTGTTAAATGGTGTTAAAACAGATGTTGCTTCAAATTTTACAATCAGTATATTAACCCTTAGACAACCAAACGTAACTTTTGTCTGTTTCATTGTCCCATTTCCATTCTAAATGGGGTGTTAAAACCTTTCCTGTGATAAATAGCATGAAAATTTCGTTAAGCTTATTTGTTGTTTTAAATAGCGAGCGAGTGAGCGAGTTATAGTTTAACGCAGTTTCCAATAATTTTCAGTTATATCGCGACGGCAAGGTTTACAGCAGGAGGAAAGCTTGCATCACCAGTGTGGTTATGTGATGCAATGAAACCTGCGAGCTTAGGCAAACTTAAAATAGCATGACTAAATAGCATGTATACCTGCACTGATTTACACAAATATCAGAGATTTATTTGTTCTGGAATTATGACAAATGACTTTTTATAGTCCACAAATATTACACGACATCGATGAAATGAACGTTTCGTTTGGAAATATCAGTTTATTGTCACTTCTAAAATACTATTTATACCTTCTTTTTAGGAATTATTGTAACATACGTTTGATTTTAGTCCAACTTTTTAAAGTTTAGCAGCACTGAGTGGTCAAGGTGTTTATATTACTATTATTTACAAACGGAAAGATTATGTTTGTGTGTGTAAATATAATTCCTCCGTTTCAGTTATTTAAACAAATGCTTTGCATTTTATTTCAAACACTAATTGGGCTTTCCATCAATAGGAACTTAGGAAGCAGAATTCAATCCATTAAAAAATCCACAAGAATTATCAATATTGTTTATTTGATATCGTGCTATTCTCTATTGAATAACTGAAAAAGAGAGTTATAATTACAGGTTTTGTCTATATCTGTATGAGAATGTTGCTTTGTCTTACTTACATCCACACTATGCCATATCCCCCAACACGCTTTTCTTCAATCATAATTATACGACAATGAATGGGTCATGTTATACTTTAAAGCCTACTTTGTGCTACTTTCTAATTATATTTGGAGCAATTCATTTGAAAATAAAACTTTACCCACATTTTGTTGGAAAAGCTATGTGGAATTCTAAGAGATTTGGTATCACTAACGTTAGTTGGATGAAAGACACTGATATGAACAAAACAACGAACTATAAATTCCTCTTAATGTATAATTTAACGTCTCAAAACTAACTATAGTAGTTTTCCCAAATAAATGTCGCTGAATTTGATTATCAAGCCATGTTTGTCAGTATTATAGATATCAAATTACAATATAATGACTCAGGTTTCTCGTAACAATAAAGACAACACATTTAGCTGGTTTATTACCAGATAATTCATTACATGTGGGTTAGAAGAAGTATCACTTAACTTTCCACGAGCGCTGTGACATTGTGATTTAAAAAAAAGTTTGGTTAAATAATGCCAACTTGTTATAAACTTTGCACGTTCCAAAGAAAATAATTTATTTCTTTGGAAAGTGCACAGTTTACAACAAATTTGACATATGTAAACAGAACCAACTACCCCACTCAATTACTCATTATTGGGAACAACAATATGTTTTATCACCTTGATACTGACGCTAAAATTGCCTGGTCTGTACTAGAATAATGAATAATAGATTATACAGGGGGTTTACATTCTGGAATTACATTACGTGATCAAATTCTTTATGTCCAGTTTGCAGTTGCTTCTTTAATTTTAACTCTGTCAGATAAATAAAAACATTTACCCAATAACCTTGTTGAGGCGCCTTCACTTTCATCTGATGAGAGTTAATGTGTCTGTAATGTTTAAACCTGAAAGTTATGTTATCATTTCAAACAAAACAAAAATAAATGGTAAAACTTTAATTGTAATGAATACTCATAATTTGTGTCCATTGTTGTCATTTCTATATCCAAATTCACGTCTAAATAGGTGCTTGAAAATATGTCCTTTGATCTCGTATTCCAGCTTTTTAAAACTTTATTTTTTTATCACAAAACAAGTTTATAACAGCACAGATTAATCACGGTGTCAATTCTACTATGATGAATTTGACACTCAAAGCATCAAATCCTAGAACATGAGATTCTCAAATTGAATTTAATAAAAACACGTCAGAAATTTAAACAAAAAGGTTTTAAATTTAAAATTAGAATTTATTTATAAATTACAATCATATAGTGACACATAAGGCGGTTTCAGAAATATGAAGTTGAAACAACAGATTAAGTGTCAATATAACTTTGTAATTGTACACCGAGGTAATTTATCTTGAAATTTATTGTGCTGACAGTAAATTAAATATACCGAAAGTCCTTTAGTTCTAGCGTTGTAAATCGTGCAAAATCAAAAAATAGAAATAAGGGATATCAAAATTCAAATTAAAATGTGTGAAGTATGAAAACTACGATGTCTTTAAAATAGATTTTAACTAGTTTTTAAAGCATTCAATTAACATTTTTTGAGACAAAAGCAAAAGTAATCTGAGAAAATATTTAATACTCAGCCAATAAATTTTGTTTACGAATTTCAAAAGTATAACAAATTCTCACTGGACATAATGTATAAAAATTATTCAGCGGTTTTCTATTGGTTTGATTTCCAAAGGAAATCTCATCAAACCAATAAAAAAAACCGCTGAATAATTTCTATATTTCTTTCTAGTGTCTGCATGTTTTAAAGAAAAACAAGCTTTTACTGTGGAACATGCATCGATTACAGAAATTTTGGCATTTTGAAACTGACCCTATTCGCCAAGTAAGCAAAACAATCCAGTCAAACATTTATCATAACGACGTACGTTCAGTTCATTCCTTTGGAAGATGAATATTCCAAATATTAGGGAAAATATGTCTTCCAAAAATCGCGTAGAAATATTTATTTTGATTTTTTTCACTTTCTTCTTTAAGATGCATTTTATAACTGCATGTGAATGATGAGGGTTTGTGTACTGAAAATAAATATAGTCTATAAATAATGTTTGGGATAACTTATGAAAAAATTAGAAATTGTTTAAGGTTTGGGAATCTTCGTGGTATTAACGCAATTTGTTTTAAATAGTACTGGACCAAATGGGAAAAGTTCTCAGCGACCGTTCTTTTTAATTTCTCAGCGCAGTGATGACAAATCTCAATGTAATAAACTAATCTGCTCGATGGATTTCATATTAACGTTTTGATTCAAGTCAATTAGAAGTGTTTTTTAAGTATGTACAAAATGACAAACATGATTGTAACAGACTAACTTAAATTATTGTCTGTCAAGGCATATTACCATCAACTGGAAACAATGAAGTTATACACGCTGCGTTGACCGTAACATGTGTAAGACTAATGTACACTTTCCGCAAACATTTCCCACTGAGGATTCCCCCAAATTAATAAGTATATTTATCAAATGATTAAAACAGCAACTCAAAAGGATTGTAATTTATATACTCATTTATGACACCCGGTTTCTATGAACTTGACGGTTCGAGTGTAAACACTTTAAAAGGAACCCTATTATTGGGTTAACAAAGCAGATATGTTGCCATTTGGTACAAAGCAAAATGGATGAGAATAAAAATCAGATGATACAAGTTAGTCTCCAAGAGTCTGGCATCCATTTATAAAATATGCTGGGTCCCGTTCTTCTTTGTCTAAGTTTATTATAAGTGCTAAAATATAACGTTGGCTTAAAACTGTTGTAGCGCAGAGATCAATTTGGCACCGGATCTCTGTGTTACAACAGTCGTAAGCCTATAATAATAAATAAATCCACAGGACGTTGTTTTATAAAATACTAACGATCAATTTAGCTTAAGATCACTTTGAGAAACAGGGCACAGGTAATGTAAAGAGGTATAGAGATGAGTCAACTGCTTACTTCTTTCTTTGATTCAAATACAGCAAACAAATAAGCATTACGTAATGTTCTGTCCCGTAGCTAATGTCTATACTATTGTCAAAGTGGTGCTGAATATAAGAACACTAACTGCTGTTGATTGACCATGTAATAGTATGTCAATGTACAGTCTTTGATATCACACTCGATAACAACACACAATGTATACATTGAGAATAATGTTAAGCACCCCTCTTTATGTTTGTTATAGAGGCGGACACAAAAGGAGACTATGAAGGACACTTGCGCGAATGAGACAGGTTGTCAAAGAATAGACATTTGGTAATACAATAACACTAATAGTGACGAACTCCCGAAGACATTTCTTGCTATAAACCTTGACGTGCAACAGCACTGAGACGAACGTTAAAACGCTTAACCTTGCAATAAATCTGTGGTACAAGACCCAAATAAGTGTATCTGCAAAATGCTTTGTTCCTTAGTAAATATTTTCCTCATCTAAACACATTTTTGATTGAAATATTTGTAAAGTTGTCTTTAAATATTTCCACACATCCTTCTTATTTTAAATGGAAAACTCAATGGTTTGACGTCATAAGTGGTGCATTTACAAAGCAGTTGGTTATTGTTTTAATCGATAGTGCAGTGGTGGATCGTCTTCCTCTATCACATGTCAAGACTCTGATATTGTAAGTCTACAAATCTGCATGCTTGCGTTAAAGGAAAAGCCTTGTTTAAATGCTCCATGTCTCATTAAAGCTTCGCTGAATCGACCTATAAGGGAAAGGGGTTTCTTTGAATCAATCTGAGTAATATTGCTTCATGTGGAGAACTGTTCTTTGTTGGACTTTGTTCAATACAGTTTGCAAATACGTTAAACTTTGCTTTTACTTGTACATTAGAAATTGGATCTTAGGCCAAAAGTAAACTTGCTATGAGGTGGCTGATCAGATATTGAAAATCAAAACGTTTTTCTACTGTCAAGACGGTTTACCAGCAACCACAATAAAGTGTTCCTATTTCTAAAAGGCCTGAAATGCTACCTCCCTCACTTTCAGTCAAATACCTAGTGTGCCGTTTCATAAAACCTTCGTATATTTACGACGTCGTAAAGCATATCACAGGACCAATTGATCTGGCTTACAAATGCCGCCAAAAACTCGTTATAAACTCGTTTTTGTTGTTTTACGTTGATAAGTGCACATATTACAACAATTGTTGACATTGTAATTGAAACCTATTGGCATAGGGACACGATCTTTACGGCGGCTCTGTGGCCTGTAGAGTCAAATTAGATCATGCTTCCATTGTCTGTGGCCATACTGTAACTGTCCGATCGGGCAGTTATAACCCGGACGGAACTCCTTTCA
>JAULCD010165793.1:0-10924 GCA_032361085.1 Calliostoma canaliculatum
AAGTTTCTCCTAATTTCTATTCCACTTCTAAAAATGCCAATCAAACAGATTAATTGAAAATGGTACAATAAGTGTGGCAAAAGTTAAATATTGGCAAAAAGTTATAATATTGTCACAAAGAAAAAAAAGTTATTTAAGGTAACTAAACACAATACTTAGGCTTATGACAAACGATTTGAAAAGGTATGATACTATTTATAAAAAAGTTATAATAGTACTGCAAGTTCCCCTGCTTTCTATAAACTAAGTTGTATGGACATCACCTCCGGTTACGCTTTTGTCTATAAATTTAAATAATGCAGTACATTTTCACAATAAAATGCTTTAAAATAATCTACTAAAATGTTTTTCATGATGCCTTTTACATGTATTATCAAATTAGGTTGTAAGAGCATTTCATATATGAACAGACGTTTCACAAGACATAAATAAGAAATTATTGAGTATAACCTAATTTTACTTATTCACACACTTTCAGGATCTTCCGATTATCTCAGGTAAAATTCGGGTAAAATAAGTGGCAAGTTCCATAAACATTATTAAACAAGTTAGCTAAAAAGTTCACATTAGGTGAGTAATGCTATTTGCTGGTTGACGAAATGTTAAAAGGCACCGACTTTTTAACGCATGTGATTTCGGTTTGCTCTGAAATAGAATTTAAAATGTATTAGAAAAAGTCGACATCAGACCTTCTTCCCCCTCAAGCCAACTCCAACTCAATAAACAACAGGATAACGACCAGGGGCCAATTCAACAAAGCTCTCGTAAGCCTAAGAAGTTATAACGTTTATCTTAGTCCTCTTGTTAGAGCTGCTAGAGTCAATTTTGGAATTTGATGTGACTTAGTAGATTATATAGTTATGTTTTACCTGTTCTTTAAATAGAAAGCTATAATAGTGGACAAAACGTGTGCTGCTGATCGTCACAAATGTGTTAAACGTTTGGTATTAATCTTGTATATTAATTTTGGCGTTGTTGGTAGTACAAACTTTCTTGGATGTCAATCTCTGGTTTGTTCGTAATTTCTTACGAACAACGTTTCAAGGCATATGCTTGCTTCTTCATCAGGTGAATGATCGTTCACCTGATGAAGGAGCAAGCATATGCCCCGAAACGTCGTTAACTTACGAACATACCAGAAGTTAATCTATGTACCACCACTTCTAAATGTCCTTAAAAGAATTTGACATTTTTGTTAATATCATGTACTTGCATTATAGTCAGGCAACACATTGCCATTAACTGTCACAAGTGATTGGTTTTAAAGCAATGCTCTAAAGGAACAATAAAACAAACATGAGCAATTCAAATGTCAGTTAGACAGTGATTATAAAATGTGTCATAACTAGGATTACCCCACCTGAGTAAGAAATGTGCAAGAAATGATTCTGTTATGTTGTGGTTGATTTCAAATTACCTAATAACACCCACAGATCAGGGTCCTGTTCCCCAAAGCGATCTTAGGCTAAGTTGATCGAAATATAAATATAACCTTGACTTACAGAGATCACTGTGGAATATCTGTGCTATAACAGTTGTTCACCTGTGATAAGAAAAAATTCCAATTAACATTGTTTAAACATATCGCTTTTGATCAACTTAGCTTAATATTGCTTTGAGCAGCGGGGCCCAGAACTAAGCATTTCAACACTCTTTTCGATCAACTAACGGTAGTTTAAAAAAAACCCAAACAAACCAAACAACAACAATAACGGGAATGTCTAAAACAAGCTGACCAAAATTATACAAAACGCCCCTCCCCATCCTCTAAAAACCAAAATAAAAACAAACCAAACCACTACTAACAACTGATTATTGAGGTTACCTAAAATGACATAATGTTGTGTAATAATATTATCTGTGTGTTTAAGTTTTTTATTTGCACTTAAAGTTGCTTCTGTTAGTTGAACGATAAAGGGATGTTGTTGGTTATAATAATAATGTCATGAATGTAAATAACATAATTGCTGCTTTAGACAGTAATTAAACACAGCACGCTATAATCGGAATTTTCCTGTCTGTGTAATTTATGATTCTTCAATTTGGGGTTTATTTTTAACTACCAAGTCTGAATGATTAAAATGTACACTGTCAGACACAGAACTTTGCAAAAAATCCTACCCAAGAACAATAGCATGAACACGAACACAAACACATGCACGAACGCTAATACGAACAAGAACAAGAACAACAACAAAAAACAACAAAAATTAAAGTTGCGAGCGACGTTTGGGTTCCAAGTTCACGTTTTTTAACAAGCCAAAAATTTGTCAAATGAAAAATGTATAAAAAGAATAAAATTTAAAAACAGCATTGTACAGTTACAGTTACAGGTCAACTCGACATGACAGAAAGTAGTACTTGGGTTTTCAACTACGGGTGACCTTAAACTTGCACCCTGGGATCTTTGAACCCTGACCCCTCAATCTCATGACCCCATGACCAAGCACCGTCTTCAAATTGATGGTGCATAGTCTTGATACACTGGAAGCCGGGAACAACGTCAGTAAACTTGGCGGGTTTCTGGGTTAACAGACATGCTTTAATTTTACCTCTTTGACCATGCTTTCAGAGGGTAGTGAAATTGTAGATTGTCACCCATTTCAGCCTAACCACTGAGAAAATAGGGTTGACTGGCCAGGTGAGCAATTTCTGCATGCATAACGGCGTGCCAGCACTGCTTTCTTCATGAAATGCGTGCGGTTACCATCGCGACTCACCTTGTGTCGACAAAAATGTTATAACAATGTAGCTGATGAGAGACAATTTAACCCTTTAAATAGGTTTTTTGTATGTAACTTTTTAACCATTTCACCTTCAAAAACGCTCGTGGGTGCATTGAAAAGCCCTTTATTTTGCCTATCTTATTGCTATGGCCGCTAATTTCCCTCATGCGTCGTGAATTATTACCCTCAGCGGCCAAGACGCTGCTCACTAGGCACAAACAGAGCCGCGTGTTTGCAAATTCAAAGCATTATCACCACTACACTGTACATATTTTCAAATGATACTTTGAACAGAAAATCCGTGCAAAACCTTTGCTTTTCGAATGTTGAATAGTTTTTCCTAGTTACGTTCAGGACAAAACTTTTAAAAGTTGTGTTATAATACCTGGTTACTGTGCATATGTAGGCAATATCTAGAAGTGAGTGTCGCCAAATACAAAACATTCTTGCGACTTAACCGTTCATAGTTTTTTGAGCACTTTGAATGAAAGTTGTTTGCAAGGCTTAAATGGTAAAACTGTGACGTTTTTATCATTTGCCATTAGGAAGAAAATGGCAATTAAATTTGTTTAATTAGTTGAATTATCTCCCTTTAACTTTGCAATAGATAACCTTGACATTCATATATTTGATAGAACATAAAAATGTATATTTAATTACTATAATTAGCATTCATAATATTTATAACTTTGCTAAAAAGAAGAAAACCAGTTGCAATTTGAATCCATTATATTTTATATTTTCAATGGCAAATTGCTGGAAGTCACGTAACATAGGTGACATTTTATCATTGGTATTTGATCTACATAAAATACCAATAAGTAAAATCTACCTTATTCAAAATCTGGCTTGTAATTTAATTTCGAAACATTTTTAACCGAATACAAGTCTTTGAGCAGTGCATAAAACTATAAAATCTTAAAATCCACGAAAACATGTAACATAAGAATTTTAGCTCATGTTATGTTCTGTGAGTTTTCACCACTCCATGTTCATTAGTTAATTTTTCAATAGCTAAAAATTAAAGTTTCACAAAATTTTATAAAATCTAAGATAGTGGCTATAATAAACATTTTTCGAAAAACATGTAAGATGAAAATTTTAGCGCATGTTCTATATATCTTATGTAAGATAGTTTTTGTGTAGTTACAAAAAGTTGAAATTTGACAGCAAAAGGGTGTTTCAGGTCAAAGGTCAAAGTGACTTACATAAAATGAAGATATCAAAATTAGTTCTATATACCCGAGCAATTATTTTTCATATTAGTTGCATTCCTTTTTCTCTGTAACTTTAGGGGGATATATATTCATAACTTTATGTTAATTAGTTATTTTTCAATAGCAAAAAGGTGGTGTTTGACAAAAACCTTAAAATATAAGATGGTGGCCAAAATTAGCATTTTTCAAAAATACATGTAACATGAAAGTTATAGCCCTTGATATGCTTTATTAACCTATTGAGTGCCATAAGTTTATGTGTATACTGTTTTTTGCAGTAACAAAAGGTTGAAATTTAACGGAAAAGTGATTTTTCAGGTTAAAGGTCAAATTGACCAGAAGTCACGTGACCTACCAGAAAATTATTAATAACATTTGTTCTACTAACCATCGCGATCATTTTTTTTTATATTCCTTGTTGCATTCCTAATCAATTGTAACTTTAGAAGGAAAAGATTTGAAAACTTGCGGTTTTAAGAAATCTAAAGAATTTTAAATTCCCTTTTTTAAACGGTTGTAACATTTCCCCTAATTATCAAATAGCTTAGCGGTAATGTTTCTGGGAATTGAATACGCTAAATACGGTTTAAAGAGTTTTCAAATCGGACAATTAGTTTTGGAGTTATCACCCTTGATTTTTAAAGAGTTATTGCCCTTGATTTTAGAGACCTAGGAGGCCGTAACTATTTGTGAATAATTATTAGGCCAATGTTTGTCCATGTTTTAATTTTAGTATAAATAGACCTAGTGGAATGTGTAGAACCGGCATTTAAAATCTGAACCAAGATTCCCGTGAACTCACTTGTAAAAATCATAAAATTCAAGCTGGTGGCTGAGTTTAACATTTTAGAACATTTTTTTTAACATGAAAGTTGTAGCGCATGTTGTGTTCTATCCACCTGCACAAATGGTAATAGTCTATGTAAAATAGCTTTTGTGCAGTAACTAAAAGTCGGAATAACACAATATGGCTTTGCATCTTAACGCAAAGCCCTAAATATGATAATTTCAGACATCTCAAAGTTAGCAAACACATAGCAACATGCAGTAATGGAAAGTTCAAAATATTTTCTTTTTACCAAGTATACTACCCATTAACAGTTTAGAGTCACCAGTGTAAATGTAGCCACTCACTATACTCACCGTTCCAGAACAGATAATACCAATTATTCTAAACTTTTTTACAGGTTCTATTAACACATGATCTGATGTTCCATATAACCAAATCTGTAATGTTGAGTTCATTAATTGATCAAACTCAGTGAAATTTCAAAAGTTTTAAAACAAAACTGCGCACTATACGCAGCTGTTGATCATCACGATAATGCACACGTTTTTGCAAGTCATCTTCATAAGCATTACTGTTAGCTCCTCTGAGTTAGTGGAGAATTTTTTCTTTGATGCAAGCATGGGTAGAGAGAGAAGTCTCCGTATTAAGCAACGGCACCAAGCCTTGGCACTGCTACAGTATGGCAGATAACGGTATGTTGCCAGAAGTCTTTGCCATAGCAGTCAATAATGCTTTCAAACAAGCTACAGGACTATGTGTGTCTGTATCAACAATACGCCGCTGATTACGTCACTACGGACTGCGGGCACGTCGTCCAGCTGTAAGACCCTATCTTACACCACGCCATCATCAGAACTGACTGCATTAGGCAAATAGACTTTTACACTGGGGTCCCCGCAGATGGGCAAGGGTACTTTTCTCCGACGAATCAAGTGAGTGAGTGAAATAGAGTTTTACATCGCTTTCAGCAATATTTCAGCTATATCGCCATTGGTACAAGAGGCACACCAAGGGAGTAACAAATGAGAAAAAGAGAGTGAAAAAAAGAAAAGCTACAGCAAAAGTTCCCCATTTTAGACGGCGTGTACGTCAAGCATGGGGTACTGGGGTCCTATTCTTTCCAATGCCCGAGGACATTCCCCGGAAACCCCACGGGGGACCGACGAATCAGTATTCATTCTGCATTTCAACGATGGTGGGAGCACAGTCTACAGACGTCAGGGAGAATTGTACGCTGACTTTGTTGTTGTGGAGCACGATCGTTTTGGAGATGGATCCGTTATTGTCTGGAGAGGTATCACCATGACTGGAAGACATGATTTACTGGTACTGGAAGGAAATCTGACTGGGCAGAGATGCAGGGATGAGATCATCATTCCCATTGTGCTGCCATTCTTAAGGGCCACGCCAGGATGATGATGCCAGGCATCACAGAGCACGCGTCGTGACAGCTTGTTTATAACAAAATGGGGTGAATCGAATGTATTGGTCAGCATTATGGCTCTATATGAACCCCATTGAGCATGTTTGAGATCTGCTGGGACGGCGTATTTATGCCCGAGTCCCACCCCCTTTCCCCTGCTAACCTTCGTAAAGTTTGTAATGCATTGTTAGAGGAACGGCTACACAATCCCCATCGGCAAATTGGACTGTTCATTTGTGGTATACAACGTCAATACAATGCCTGTGTTAGAGCCAGGGGTGGTCTACCCGTTAGTAGCTTTTGCATTTTCACTTTTGTATGTTACTAGCCAATACGGCATTCTGGTTCACTAATCATCAATGCACACGTCCTTCCGAACATGGATTTGAAGGTTTAAATGAAAGATGTTGTTATTTTTTATTGTTAGCTTCCACAAGTAGGATTTTCCTAGGATATATAGCGAGTGCTTTCAGTGAGTCTAAACTTTTGATGGGTTGTAAATATACCCTGTGGAAGGTTTTTAATGCTACTAGTCAATGTTCTAGAATTATCTAAATACATCAAACAACGGTACTAAAGTGTAATACGTTACATAAAGCCGAGTGTCACTTAGGAAATATGTGTAGATGATGATATAATGGCCCAAATTACAATTTAAGGTGGACGGAAGAGATTTACTTCCAGACAAACCTGTCTTTAGAACAGTTTTTAATCTCATTCAGATAATCGAATGGAGCATTGCGAAATGAAGTTGGCTTGAGAAATATCCAACAAACAACAATATGGCTAGATAATGTCGCATACGTAGGGAGTATTCTTAACTGGTGTTCGCTAGTTTTTGCTAATGTCAGTCATGCAATGCCTACTTTGGACAAAAATGTATAGAAATTATTTATTAATCCTATCAAACCAATTGACCTCCAATGAATAGTATCTATACATTTTTCTAGTGCTATCCTTGATAAATGAATCCTAGATCCAGTCATACACTGGGCAGATGCTCACAATATCATTTAATATTGCCTGGTTGAAAATTATCAATTTATGTTAACAGCGTAACTTGATTCTTATCGACATTTGCAGCAAAACATTGTGTGAGCGCACAGTTAGTTATCACACACTTATGTGAAATTGATTGTACTCCAACGAATATCATATCGTGAAATTAGATTTTACGGGCATAGTTTTGCAGCAGTGTGATAAATGTAATGGAATGTCAATATTATTTAATTATTTTGTATTCTGTCTGTTTTATACATTTGAATATAAACGTATTAAGCAAAAACATATTTGTAGAACAAATCAATAGTATTCATTCTAGAACGTTTATTTTTTCATAAACAAATTTTCTTTAAAAAATATAGACATATACAAGTACAAGCAAAATACATAAAAATTTACTTTACTCCACAAATAAAAAAAGGAAGTTCATATTTATTCAAAAGGAACCTTTTTTAACTGAATCATCAACACGTTTTTTAGAAACTTATTCAAACTAAAGGATAACAGTTATATATAGCGTCTTTGGTATAATTAAGTTGAACTGTTTAAGAGGCATTTTAGAAGTTGTGGGTACAAAACGTGACAAACCTTGATGGATGATCAACATATTTAAAGCATGGTAACGACCTTTCGGTATGGATTCTTATATGGTTTGCAAGAATAAATTATCCCGAATGGGTATCCAGGAATGTTTAAGGATTTCGCCTATCCCAATTAGTGCCTCACTCAACATCGCCGTGGCTCTTGAAATTATCCGGGCCAGGCTGTTAGCCTGGCCCGGGTATTTTCAGGAGCCGCACGGTAATGGTTAAGGTTTTTGTGTTTTTCTTGCTATATATGTACACTGCAGTGAAAGTGTGCACTACAGAACAATGGTGAATGTTGTCCCCGTGTATTTTAGACGTGATCCGTAAACATCACATTACAAATGCATTCGCAATGTTGATGAACACAAGTCAATAAAATAACAGTGGACAAGCCTTATTGAAATCCTACGTAATTATCCTAGACCCCACTACTCAAAGCGATTTAAGTGTTAAGATAAATGCAAGTGGTTTGTTTAAACGAAATCCCGTGGAGTAATGTCTTATTATAGCCTGCAACCCTCGTGGCGTCGAAATTGATTTCTGCGTTACGACATTTGTAAGCCAATGCTAGATTTTGGCAATTAAGATCATCTTTGCTGAACATCGCTTTGAGGAACGGGGCCCTGTTGAAGGTTGGCATCTGGTCAGGAAACTCCTAAACGTTGCCCTATAAAGTGCACCAAACATCGCGCTTTTGTAAATAGTACATTCTATTTTAAGGATCGGAAGGTCTCACTGTTTTACTTAAACACGTACACACTGTCGGCTAGACGTTCTGAACTTGTATAACTCGGTTTACATACTCTGTTTAACTTGTCAATTTAAATGCAATGTCTGCAGGATTACAGGTAATTGGGTAATACACATTTAATTACATGTGTTAAAGTTTGTTTAAGATGTTTGACGCGGGAGATAAAGTATGTGGGCGTGTTTTTGAAACCTGTAATCTAATACAAGGGAAATTATAATTCAATTCGTATGACGGTTGGTGATTAATAAACATTCCATTTCCTCTGATCTTTTTTGAAAAGAATGGGGTCACAAAATCAATTTATATGTGTATTTTATAATTAACAGAGGTAAAATGCATATACAAATATATATGGATGTATTACATATATGTGGATAAATTACATACTAGACAAAAAACAACTGTATTTGTGAAATATGCCAAAAGGGCAGAGCAGTTACGATTTAATACACGTGCATTTTATCACTGGTCTATGCTCATACTAGTAATTAGTTCTAAACAAAATGTATGAAACTTGTGTTTTATTTATAAAAGTAAGTTCCTTTGCATTCTTTGTCCGCCATGTAACTGTCTCATTAAGTGTTTTGTTGTTCAAGTTATTTATTAAAAAATGTATATTAGATGTATTTGTTGTTATCAAGTGTATGTTTTGTTTTGTATACTGACCTAAAGTTAGTGAGAACTTTGTTTGTATTAAAGTCAATCATCGATCAGAGCCCCGTTCCTCAAAGCGATTTTAGGCTAAGTTGATCGTAAGTGATGTTTGAAACAATGTCCTGTTTCTTATCATATGCTTACGACTGTCGTAGCGCAGAGATTAATTTGGAACCGTTGCGTCGTGAACACATCTTACTACGGGGGTAATTTTTTTTAAAAATGAGAATATACGGTTGTTTCATAATTAATGTTTATGTGTTTATTTATAAGTATATAATATCAATCTTGTTTGTGACGATAACACGACTAATGTTGAAATGTTTCCAACTCAGAATAATGCCAAGCCCCCTGGGTGGAATTCAATATCGGGCTATTTGGTATGAACACACCTATGCATATAAACGTTGAAGGAGCTCGGCATACAGCTCAGTAGTATCAAACCGTTCTACATCAGATGTGCGGATAAGGTTCAATGTTTGCACCACCCTTGATTTGTCAGTGCCAGTCGTGCCTCGAAGATTAAAAACGGCGTTAAATCTGAACTTACTCACCTATCCATCATCTCATGTCTAAAAACCATATTGTATTTGTTGTGTTTAAACTGATTAAAATATTATTTTCGGATTTAAAGTAATGAATATATAAATTCATGTATTTTGCAAACAACATGCATTAACATATAAATAGGAAGTCTGAGCCAGATTGCCTAGATTTCTCCAAATTAGCCCAAAACCATTTGTCTTACAACCGATGTTGGTGTTACTTCACTTTTGAAGTTAATATGCGCACACAGTCTGGCAATTATACAGTTATATCAATTCTTCTGCTGACATTGTAAGTGATTGTGACTCTAATATTTGATCAACTGCAAATTTCCTAAAATAAACAACTTAATGACCAACAGCAAGACTTAAACACAACGGGTACCGGGTGGTGTTTCACAAATTTTCACGTCGTAAACTTAATCACTGATGGTGAACTTGGCTTACAAATGCCAATAATGGTTTTAAACTGTGCACTTTCTATTTTTAAGTATGGCCCATTTTCGACCGATGACCAATGTTTTTAACAAAGTGGAAGTTGTTTGAACAACAGTTGCCCTACAAACCGTCATTCATTATACGTCTATGTAAAATATATTTAACCTCACTATACTATTGAAACAGAAAGCTAATACAATATTGTTTTACTCCCTTATTGCAGAATCAGATGTGTTTAAACTCCTCACTAAGGCCAAAAATAATCCCTCAAAAAGATAACAGGGGATCTTTTCCCAAAGACGTCATTACTTTAAAACGTCGTAAACCAGGTCACTGGGTTAATTGGATTGGTTTACAAAAGCCAAAACTCATTGTAAACTGTGTACTTTTTAAAACAAATAAGTTTTTCCTTGGAAGGTGCACAGTTTACAAAGATTTTTGGCATTTGTAAGCAAAGTCCACCGGCTCAGTGATTAAGTTTACGTTGTTTTGAAACGGCACTCGGTATGCGACACCGTTACAATATATTGTGGATGATGACATCACTAGAGGCTGTTGTCAATCGCGTTAACAGCGAGGATATCGTTTACTGTGCATTTCCAATATATTTATTTTCAGTTCACAACCTTTGAACTTGGTGTCTGTTATAAATGAGAACGCGTCCACATGGAGAATATTATGTGGATCATATCAGCTTATTTAAGCTCACTGTTTTTTGATTGACGTCAAAAACGGCAATTCTGAAATCGAAATATCAAGGAAAATTATACAACGTTCTGTTGTAGACACCA
>JAULCD010165904.1:0-10922 GCA_032361085.1 Calliostoma canaliculatum
AAATCGTTGTTAACTGCACTTTCCAAAGAAAAACATGTTTTTCTTTGTAAAAAGTGCACAGTTTACAGCAAATTATGACATTTGTATAATTGGCCAAGTGACATCGTTTACGACGTCCTGAATTTATAGGCCCTTTGTAAAACAGCCCTCAGATAAACCTTACAACTGAAAGTGTACGGTATTCTTGTCGTGACGGTGACGTGAGTCAAACATTGAATCAACATATGTGGATATACATCTACCCCCTATATAGCTACTTCCTTATCAGTTGATAACTTCAGTTTACCCCATGTCGGCTGTACTTGCACGATAAAGGTGAGACTTCAATTTTCTGGCAATTTACGTGGCTTTATAACTAAGTATGAACGTTTGACTTATCAGTTCAGAAGTCAAAATGTAAATCACTCACGTTATAATATTATTTAGGATTTAATATATGACGACACAGGCAGAATATGTATCTCATTAAAACTAGACCTTGTGTCACGTTGCGATGCTCTACACTGCACATAATGTGCAGTGTAGAGCATTGCAACGTGACAAAAGATTTGGTTTTGATAAAATTGACAGATAAAGGATGTGATTGTTTAATCTGAAGGTTGAAGGTTGACTACTGTTTGAAAAATAAATTGAGAGTAAAGAACGCAACAAACAACGAGCCTGTGTCACAACTTGACCTATATGCAAACAACTTCCTTCTGTTTAATATATACAACAGGGTACCGTTTCACAAATCATCGTAATATTAAACCTCTGCAAATGGGCTCTGTTTGCAAATGCTCAAACCCGTTGTAAACTGTGAACTTTACAAAGACAAGTTTTTCAAGTTCAGTTTACAACGATTTTAGCATTTTTAAACCGAACCTATTTGCACAGAGACGTGGTTTATAATGTCGTTTATTTACGCTGAATTTGTAGAGTGGGACCCTGTGTTGTAGATAACGTATCTACCAGCATAGCCATTGTAGGTGGTATTGTAAGCTATGAATGTTCAACAAACGACGTGGCTTGATAGCTAACGCTGGAGCAATGAATTTAGTTTATAAATAAAATTGTTTTTAACTTTGTATTTTTTTCAAAGGAAAATAGTTCGTTCGAAAGTACGCAATTTACAAAAAAAATTGACCTTTGTTATTTAAATTTATCCGCCCTATGTTACAACGGTCTAACAATGACAGCACTGTGCATAGACAGTTATCACGGTGACCCTTATAGTGCTGACTTAATGTTAGTAAGATTTAAAACTGTGACTACCTCGTGCTGTCGAAAACCTTTAATGTGGTAAGTTGTTTAAAAGAGCTCATTTAGGAGCTCTTTTAAACAAATTACCACGAGATAGGTTTTCAACAGACGATTTAAGTTAGAATTTGGACACCGAAACGATGACAGATGTATAGGGTTAACTACCCGGATTTGTCGTACAGCCCACTATTAAATATACATTGCATTGAAAGCCTTCACTGGCGGATTCAGGACTTGTGAAAGGATGTTGTATGTCGTGTGTGCGTGGTGGCTGTAGACGTAGTGACTGTTTACTTCAGGAGCAGATCCTTCCCGGGACGATTCGCCAGTGGCGTTTGTGTTACGTTCTGGACCCCGTTTCACAAATGCGTCATAACTTTACGACGTCGTAAAACATGTCAGTGGGTTAATGAATTTGGTCTACAAATGCAAAAACAATAGTTGTAAACTGTACACTTTCCAAAGAAAAACTTATATAATTTGATATAATTTGACTCAGTATAAATTGCGTTTTTTTCTTTTTTTCTGATGATTTCAAAATTTAGTGATTCACGTAAAGTGTATAATGGTGAAACTGCAGTTGCTTCTATATTAAACTTGTTCGAGCTTCTCGCCTTTTTCTTGATATCTGGTGATCAGTGATGAAATCTGGGCCCCGTTCCTCAAAGCAATTTTAGGCTAAGTTGATCGTAAGTGATTTTTGAAACAATGTCCTCAAGGAGCTGTTTCTTATCATAGACTTACGACTGACGTAAGCCAATGCTATATTTTAGCACTTACGATAAACTTAGCCTAAAATCGCTTTGAGGAACAGAACCCAGGAGTTTCCAAAAGGACCAACATGTCCTTCTCCACTGTTAGCACCCGCCATAAACACCTTTTACTTCATGTGTGTTTATCAGTGACATGTCATATTGTGTACACACCCATGTGTGTTTATCAGTGACATGTCATATTGTGTACACACCCATGTGTGTTTATCAGTGACATGTCTTATTGTGTACACGCCCCTGTGTGTTTATCAGTGACATGTCATATTGTGTACACGCTCCTGTGTGTTTATCAGTGACATGTCATATTGTGTACACGCCCCTGTGTGTTTATCAGTGACATGTCATATTGTGTACACGCCCCTGTGTGTTTATCAGTGACATGTCATATTATGTACACGCTCCTGTGTGTTTATCAGTGACATGTCATACTGTGTACATGCCCCTGTGTGTTTATCAGTGACATGTCATATTGTGTACTCGCCCCTGTGTGTTTATCAGTGACATGTCATATTGTGTACACGCCCCTGTGTGTTTATCCTAAAACGATCTTAATGATTCAGGTGGCGAAACTGTGAATAAAACGATTGGCTGTTATGCTTTGTATCAAATATAAAATTAGTAAAATTGAACATGCTACAGTTTCTAATTATTATTTTCAATGTTAACCCCTTAAGCTGGAGTGGATGATATAGTGTTTGACACAAGGCAGAAATAAGAATAGGAAAGGTACAGTCACTACATTTGTCAAACAGCCTGGTGCAGAGCTTTTCACCATAATAGATTTCAATGCTAAGGGAAATTAAAGCCGAATTTTAAGTGGAGGATATTAAAAAGTTTGTTTTGAGAGAAACCAGTTATGTTTTATAAAAACATATCTTAAAGGACAAACACGTGAAGCCCATATGTCTGTGTGTGAACACGGAACTGACAGGGAAACACAGAATATGGTTGTAACAAGCCTCATCACACAGTAACCTGTAGGCCGAGAAATGTCAAAAGCGTCACCTGGTTAACACCCTAACTCACACAGTTTGAATAAATTGAAAATATTTGTCAGTTTTCTCATGTAAACCTTAAAACCATTTCTATTCTATGAACTTTGTTTGTTTCACTAATTCTAATTTCACAGTGACACACATTTCGACAATATGTATAGTTAGGTGCAACAAACGGACATGCATCAATGTTTTGGTGGATGCAACATTCGGGCAAGTTTCGATGTTCTGGTGGATACAATATTCTGGCAAGTTTCGATGTTCTGGTGGATGCAACATTCAGGCAAGTTTCAATGTTCTGGTGGATGCAACATTCTGGCAAGTTTCAATGTTCTGGTGGATGCAACATTCGGGCAAGTTTCAATGTTCTGGTGGATGCAACAGTCAGGCAAGTTTCGATGTTCTGGTGGATGCAACATTCAGGCAAGTTTCAATGTTCTGGTGGATGCAATATTCTGGCAAGTTTCGATGTTCTGGTGGATGCAACATTCGGGCAAGTTTTAATGTTCTGGTGGATGTAATATTCCGGCAAGTGTCAATTTTTCTAGTGTGTTATAGGTATTGAGGAGGTAATACTTTTGTAGGGATTTAAAAACAAAATGTTTTTGATGTTTTCAAACCGAAAAAAAGTTCATTAAGTACAGCCGCTATTACAATCAAGAGGATTCATTGGCAGTTTCATTACATTATAACGAACAGTTTCACGAAGTATGAAATCAGCTGAACTAACATTAAAGTGTTGACATGATAAAGTTACCTGGGAGCCATCAAACTGCCACCCACCCACCTCGAACCTACCCACCTGTGAGCAAATTATTATTGCAGAGTGTACGACATGCCGCCAGTTTCAATTTCTAAACAAAAGTCGTAAAACTCCACTGATAAACAGATTATCCTAACTAGAATAGAGGTTCGTTTGATAAACAGATTATCCTAACTAGAATGGAGAGTCATGAAAGAGATTTTATTGAGTCATAAAACTCTCGTTATTTCAAAACTTGTACCACACACTGCGCGCCTTCGGCCCAGTCCGGAACCAGTTTCTTCCCCGAGATATCCACAGTGATAGAACATGTTGAAACAGACCTGGTGGCTTGTGGTCATCGTGCACTCAGTGACACTGCGCGCACACGCTTTATTGTTGTTTACACCTATAAAACTAAAATCGCGGCCCATTAATTTCACGTGTGTGTGAAACAAGCCCTTTCCGAGAAGTTGACAATTAGCGATGTTTTCCAAATATCCGAGCGTTCCGATGTGTGACGTATGGACTCGGGAGACAGGCTGGGTCTTGTAGGTAATAACAGGCATCTGTTCAAGTCGTTAGGCACTTCCGTTGCTTGCATTGTGGCAACGCGTAACAAAGTGTAGTGTTGTGAAGGCGCAATTCGAGCAATGCCTGCACGAATCAGTGGGGAACAGTTGTGCCGATACTTGAGCTGGAATGGTATTTCTCTCGTATCGTTCATTCAACAACTGCATATATCACAGGACTGATATAGAGATGTAACCAAACAGTTACAGTCCTGGAACGTGAAAACGTGTTAACAGCGTTACGTGTACATTAGTTCATGTTCGATACTAAATTAAACAGTTGATTGTAAGGGGCGCTGTTACACCACGATTTTAAATAATTATATTTAATGCCTTTCAAATATATTTTCTATTGAACTCTTATGTAAATCGGATTCTCTCTTAAGTGAAGTGCGTTCCAACTGTTGCGATCATTCGCGATCTACTTCTGACTGTACTCTTGTAAAATAATTCTAGCGGAAGTTTCCAGTAATAAAATAGTGAAATTATTGCTATGTGACTGGTTGCTACACATTCGCACGAAATAAAGTGCCCAGAGCGTGTTGGCGTTGTCAAAATGTTGACGACCACAACGTTAATTGACGTCAGTGACGTTGACAAACGTAAAATGACGACCCGTCAACAACATGTCCTGCTATACACCTCGCGTGTGGGCGTACCAACACGCATGGACTTGTTTAACACCATATATATTTAGGGAATTATTTACTGAATAGGATTTTGAACAATGAAAATAGTTGTTTGTCATATTTATGTCTATTTTGCAGGGGTAAATAAAACACATACTTGGTGGTGAGTGGTTGGTGCATGGGGAGATGGGGACATGAAGCTGACCAATGAGGCCGCTGTACTGGGACGTAGGTAAAGAGGCAACTATTCTATGATCTGGGCTCTGTTCCTCAAAACGATCTTAGGCTAAGTTGATCGTAAACAATGCCGTGTGGAGTTGTATCTTATCAAAGGATTACGACTGTCGTAGCGCAGAGGTTGATTTGGAAACGGTGCCGAATGTCATAAGCCAATGTTATATTTTAGCACTTAAAATCAACTTAGCCTAATATGGCTTTGAGGAACGAGGCCCTTGTGACCCATTCTACATCATATAGTAAGATAAGATTGATTTTAGGCAAACCTTCTAAATGCCCATTGAATTTTTGTTTTTCTGATTTTTTTAACAAAACACATGAAAGAAACTGGGGAAGAGCAGGGTCCAGTTCAAAAAACGTATCGTAAGATATGTATGATGGTTTTGATGCGGGAGGGTAGTGTGCGGGAGTATAAACTTCTTTGTTAAAAGTGTTTTTGAATTAAACCTGTGAGCAGCATTTAAGACGATAAAGAAGGTGACAACCACAAGCAACTTAGTTATACTGTTTATGAATCACATATTTTTACCAAATAGATCAACAATGCACATTTTGAGTCCAAGTAAAACAAAACTCAGTGTGTCTGTACATTCGGTGTGTGAAATTGTGGTTTTACTTTGATTGTGCCCCAATTGCACGAACAGTGGAAACTGTGGAAGACGGGTACCCTCTAGTTGCACTAACAGAGGAAACTGCGGAAGACGAGTACCCTCCAATTGCACGAACAGTGGAAACTGCGGAAGACGGGTACCCTCCAATTGCACGAACAGAAGAAACTGCAAAATAAGACGTCTTAATCTTAGGAGTTACAAGAGGGCAAAAATGAAAACTAAGACATCTTACACTCGAGTTACAAGAGGACAAAGATGAAAACTAAGATATCTCACACTCGAGTTACAAGAGGGCAAAGATGAAAACTAAGACATCTCACACTCGAGTTACAAGAGGGCAAAGATGAAAACTAAGACATCTCACACTCGAGTTACAAAAGAGGGTGGATTGGGGTGGGTGGGTGAGGTTGGGTGGTATATTAACATGAACACATTTAATCTATTCACTCGATTTGCTCGACAGTTTGGGTCAACTCAGTACAGTTTGTCGTTTCAACACATTTTACACATAGTTTACGCCCTTAATATAAATTTTGCAGTAAACAAAAATACTTTGTAGTTTCGATGGTGACAGTTGCTGCTTGCATGTAGAGGCTACTACCACCTATGGGAAAAGCACATAGGAGATGTGACTTATCGTGTTTTGTAAACAAACCTGTAACAAGAAAATGGTCAAATGCTGCCCCATGAAAGTCCTGGGTTACTTTTGTATAGCTATGAGACGTGTCAACTTTAGTCCTATCGCGCTCCTTATATAGGGGCGTTCAGTGAAGCTCTTCTAAGGTTAGGTCAGCTTAACTTTAATCCTAGAGTGTTCGTTATATGCCCCCTTTAAATGAAGCTCCCGTGTTGCTAAGAGAGCTTAACGTGTATTTTAAACCCTCGTCTATGAAGATTGTGTAAGGCTAGGACATCTTCTCAGTCTCTCGTCCATTAAGTTCTCGAAAAACTAAAACATCTTAACTTTTAACTTAGTGCTCTCATTACGAGAGCGCTAAGATGAAAGGTAAGATTTCTTAGCCTTATGAAGGTTTCATTGAACGGGATCTAGATCCTTGTACATGAGAAGTGTTTTGTCCAACATAATAATGTTTCACAGTACGTCAGAATAAATCAACATCCATTGACGACATGAGCACTTCGCCATCACCACGACACACAGTGTTGAGAGTTGTGGTTACATTCAGCGATCAACTCGATTATTGTGACAAAGTCAGTTGAACACTTTTTTTGTGGAGCAAAGTCAGGTACACGCGTCACGGGACAAGAAGTACTCATTCCTACACATACCTATCCTCTTTCACCTGCAATCAGCATCTCTTTCATGTTGACCGTCACCTACCTGACGCATGCTGGGCGCAAGAAGATCTCAATGGAGCGCGTCACGCCCCGCGCGACCACACCTGTCCACCAACTGGGATAGGCACTTCGCAAGCTATAAAAAACTCATTTGTATTTGTTTGAATGACAGGATTATTGTTAATAACTTAACTCCGAGGCTTGCCAGGAGACGTGGAGGTGTTAATTTCACTACATCATGTAACTGACATCAGTTGGCGATCATAAAATACCTATTGTAGTGATGATAAAGTTGCATTAAACTGCAATAAATGTTTCCTTGTTCGGTGTAGGTTTCACCCACCTTGGTGTTTGTTAGTTGCCGACAGCACTGCATGAGGGTAGGGCAATAGAAGGGGCGGGGCACTGCATGAGGGTAGGGCAATAGAAGGGGCGGGGCACTGCCGCACTGACACAGCCTCACAGACACTTCACAAGTCAACTTCATTGATTATACTGTAGGTGGTCATTTTATTTAGTTCTTTACACCCAACTTCAAACAAAATATGCTCACGGATATAAACCAATACATTTTATGATATAGTTTTAGTTTTTATATAGTCAATGTGTTTTTATAAAATGTATATACATGTACTAATGATGGCCTTTGGATATGTACTATTCTGCATGTATTTATATCAATGATTGAGTTTTCAACAGGTTTTTTCAAGTATTTCTGGCCCGTGAGAAACCTGGTGTAACTACATAGAGTCAACGAATCCAAGCCGGTGCTAAGGAACCACTATATCTTCAGGACCCCGTTCCTCAAAGCGATCTAAGGCAAAGTTGATCGTAAGAGCTAAAATATAGCATTGGCTTACGACTGTCGAGTGGCACCGGTTCCAAATCGATCTCTGCGCTACGACAGTCATAAGCCTATGATAAGAAATAACTTCACAGGACGTTGTTTCAAAAATCACTTACGATCAACTTAGCCTAAAATCGCTTTGAGGAACGGGGCCCAGGACAGTCCACCTTCAAGATGACGAGCTGTCTCATGTTAGGGATGTTGTGTATTATGCTTGTCGTAGTCAGATGTTCAACCAACTCCAAAGTGCTTGTACCGTGAAGTGCTGAACTTGACCCTTTAAGTGCTAACTTAGGAGTGTTAAGGCTTAACATTAAAGCCTTGCGCTGTTGAAAAATATATCCTGTGGTAATTTGTTGGAAAGAGCTCATGCATGAGCTCTTTTAAACAAGCTGCCACAAAGTAAGTATTCATCAGCTTACTCCGCTTGAAATTTGGATCCAGAAACAGACAAATGTTTCGCTTAACACTTTAAAAGTTAACGGCGACACAGGCACTTGTTGTTATACTCGAGTATTGCCAGTGTAAAGCTATCGAGTAAACGTTCAAGCCTATGTTCACATGATGACAGAACCGTTCCCCAGGCGTCTCCTCAGAAGTTCACCATAGATTCCGATGTTTTTACATGAGTTACTTTGTCATGATTTACCTTTACATGCTTTACTTGTTGTGTTAGTTGCAACATTTGTCTATTTCACTGGGTTTTTTTTAATAAAAACTTTTGCTATGCTAGTTTGTTCGAAACACCAATACGTTGGCACTGTGTTTGTTATTCGTTATTTGTTATTCGTTATTCGTTATTCATTATTCGTTATTCGTTATTTGTTATTCGTTAAACTCGTGTGTACACATGTGAACAGGTGTGTACATAAATGTATGTAACAAATGTATTGCCACCACTGGTTTCGAGATTCGAACCAGGAAAGACGAATAACGAACGGTTATAGTAGGGTAGTGTGTGGCTATAGTAGGGTAGTGTGTGGTTATAGTAGGGTAGTGTGTGTCTATAATAGGGTAGTGTGTGGTTATAGTATGGTAATGTGTGTCTATAATAGGGTAGTGTGTGGTTATAATAGGGTAGTGTGTGTTTATAGTAGGGTAGTGTGTGGTTATAGTAGGGTAGTGTGTGGTTATAGTAGGGTAGTGTGTGTTTATAGTAGTCTACATCAATGTTTACAATATTTATTTTGTTTACATTTAGCGGCAACTAAAATCAAAATATAATTCAAATGACTGAATTGCAAAAATACAAGCTGTCTAAACTACATTTAACATTTTAATATATACTGTTCAACTTTATAAAACAAAGCACTTTTCCTTCAATCATTATTTTATGTTTGAATATTAAAAGTTAAGTATGTGAGTGTGTATTTAAAGGTTTTTTTAAAAGATACAAATATGGAGAGTAAAAACAAAGACAATCCTAATTTGTTTTGTTTGTGTATTATGGAAGAGCAGCTTTGGCTGTGGTGAAGAAGCTCGGTACAGTTCAGGGACTACGTGACACACTCCACACTGGAGAGTGGGATGTATAATGCTTGTATAAAAGTCAAAGCCTTTGACACAACTATTTTCACACAAAATAAAACACATAAGCAAAGTAGAAATATTGACATTACAGTCTCGATTCAGCTTTTTAAATAAATGGATTAAATAAATGGAATTTATTATAGTCAATAATCTTAATAAAAGCCTCTGTTGAAACGTTGCCTCAAGTACAAAATATAAACAGTTGTGTGAATTTAGATTGTTTATCATCCGACAGTTAGACTCCGTTATCATCACTGTTTTGGTAAGTTGTTAACAATCAGTGTATTATTTATGTATATAAGTTGTACCACACTGCGGATTTAACATTAGCGTGTAAACTAAGAGCAGGCGAACACCGGTCCATCGTGCTAGATCACGCGATCAACTCATTTGCGCATTAAAACACATGTTTAGGTCACTTTTTGAAAGCATGCAAAGCTGAATTTAGCACTATAATTAAAGGTCCTACCGCATACAACTGAACGTGACCTGGTGAACACAGATCTAGCAATTCTCGGTTTTCAATGATTTAAATACATTTTCTTGTTCTTATTTGAGCTTAAAGTTAAACGTTCAGATTTGATAAAAGAGTGTATTTTAATCACTGTTAAAATGTCAAACAGTACTGCATTAGCTGTCAACTTAACTTTAAAAGTGAAACATAAAATCAAATATGTCGATTTGCAATATACTATTTTGTATACAGACATTTAATTCGGAAACAAGCGATAAATAACGACCATTAAAAGTGATTGTACACATTTAACTATTCATTTGAGTAACAACTTGTATAGTTTGCTTATTTATTATTTTATAATATTATATAACAGTAACGCCTGGACACAGTTAAACAGGTGACACGTATACGTACGAAGACTCCGTCTGATGTTGAAGTAGGGTGCGTTGTGACACACACGTTATTACACTTAGGGATCGTAATTAGTCTTTTCATCATGTATTGACCATGGCCTGGTGGAACAAAACTTAGCATAGTTTTAAGAAAAACACAGCATAATTAAACTCTGGACCTCATAAGAACTAAACTGAATCCTATAAATATGTGTTTGGTGACAAAATGACACGTAATGACGCAAGAGTATTTTGCACGACAGTTAAGTTCAGTAATTTACTCAATCAGTCTCCATTCACAGCTATGCTGACAAAACACGGGTGTGCGAGGACAGCTATACTGACAAAACACGGGTGTGCGAGGACAGCTATACTGACAAAACACCGGTGTGCGAGGACAGCTATACTGACAAAACACGGGTGTGCGAGGACAGCTATACTGACATAACATGGGTGTGCGAGGACAGCTATACTGACAAAACATGGGTGTGCGAGGACAGTTATACTGACAGAACAGGGGTGTGCGAGGACAGCTATACTGACAGAACATGGGTGTGCGATACTGACAAAACACAGGTGTGCGAGGACAGCTATAC
>JAULCD010166015.1:0-10920 GCA_032361085.1 Calliostoma canaliculatum
CCATATCGCATAGGTTATAGAACGCGATATTGCGATGGCCCCTCTCGGCCACCATACATTTTCTTCTTGACATTTGAGAAATAACGTAGCTAATACTGGAGATATGTCACATTGTAATACATTTTAAATGAAAAGTCTGTGCGAGTTCTATATTTTACAAACACAATATATATCGTAGTACTTTTTATTGATGTAAGGATTGTATGAACTAAACAAAAATAAAATATTGTAAACAACTAGCAAGTCATGTAATTACTGTTTTATCACTTACACTGTACAGTACATTATATATCTGTAGTGGACAAATATACACACATTGTCTGGAATGAGAATGTGGAAGGCTTTCTGGCTAAATGCCTTCAGAGGAAGATTGTGACATAGGAAGAATAGAGATGTGCGATCTATTGAATGTAGCGATTGATCTGGTGTCTACATCTAAATCTGGTCGCGCACTAAGGAGCAAACAGGAACACTTCAGATTCATTTCTGCGATTACCATGGCAACGTATATTTTCTTAGATTTCTTTAGCTAGCTTTGAAAACGTGAAATAGCCATACTGTCAAATATTCAATTGTAATTCCATTATGTTACGGAGAGAAAATCTATAAAAGTTATGTTTAAATATTACCTCTAGTTGAGCGTTTTAAACGCTATAATATCGAATGGTGGTGTAGTCTTTACATGAGGCGATGTTTTGAAGGGGGTAATTTTTCTCTACATCCTAAGGCATCTTAACACTTGAGTCCTGGTCCCCGTTCCTCAAAGTGATCTTAGTGTTAAGATGACCTTAATCAATGTTTGAACAATGCTAGTGGAGTTGGGTTGTTTTTTCTTATCATAAGTGTACGACTGTCGTTGCGCAGAATTGGGACAGTTGTCGGTGCGCTACGACAGTCGCCACCCAATGTTATATTTTAGCACTTACGATTGCTTTAAGCTTAAGATAGCTTTAAGGAACGGGGCCCTGAAATGGGGCATCTATGACGTATAACTGTGACTTTGCACTCTATACCTATATATTATTAAAATTATTCCTATAGGTTTTACGAGCCTTTGCTTTTTAGAATTTCGAAAAGCGGAAATACACACACAAAAATTTACACTAGGCTAATACAAATATGTTATATAAAACAGACCTCGTTCACAGATAAATTAGAAAATCATTTAACTCTGCGATCTTGTCTCCTGTAAAAGGTTTTCACTCCTGTTTACGTATTACAACATCATTGCGCTTCATATAATATTTGTTTTGTGTACGTATGTGATATGCTAGAGTAGACAAATAGACAATACTTATATATTCAACACTGTAATACACTTTCACTCCATTTACTGGTAATTGTGTGATATAAATCTGATCCAGTTAAAAAAAACGATCTTTCAGGGCAGCGCTAGCTGTATCATTTTTCTTTTATCTCTGCGATCGAGCAACTTTCACAAGGTTTTGTGAACAGGGCGATACTTAACAAGATATCATCGATTAAAGGTACACCCTCAGAGGGTTTTCCTGTCATGTTATTTTATGCGTGCGTTTTAAAAACAATTCAGAGGAAATTAATTTGTTCAAAAATAGTATCCACAATGTGTGTCAAGCCCAGATTCTAAATTTGGGCTCCTTATAGAGCTCGGTCCCTCAGGGCAGTTGAATCACTTTCTTTTAATCTTGCGATCGAGCAACTCTCACAAAATCTTGAGAACAGTGCGATTCTTAACGAGATAACATCGATTATAGGTACACCCTCAGAGGGTCTTTGATCCTCACGAGCTATCGTCGTCACCATCATCATCACTCAGTAGACCATGAATATAAATGTATAGCCACATACGTAATCATAAGTATTGGAGATGATGGTTTTGTAAAACAAATATCACGACACTACAGTTTTCCTGATAAATATATTTGGCGCTATGTCTTTTTCACAAAAACACGTTACATTAAATTACGTTTTACAACTTTGCATTGTAACCTTGATGACATAACCCATGAATAAAATTGTGTGGTTTATAAGAAGATATCAATGTTAAAAACATACACGGTTCATGTTACCGGTAACATACACTTGTTATTTTACGCGTGCGTTTTTAAAATAATTCAGAGGCAATTCATTTGTTCAAAAATAGTATCCACAATGTGTGTCAAGCCCAGATTCTAAATTTTGGCCCCTTTTCAAAAAGTGATCGTAATGCAAAGACGTCTTAACTTGCATCCCAGTGTTCTCGTTACGAAAGCACGAAAAGGAAAGTTAAGACATCTTAGCTTTAAGAGAGCTCTGTAGAACAAGACCTTGCTCTGTCCCCAGCCCCTCATGACTGTTTGGTTCAGTATGGGTGTTCAACGGCCTTAATATTGACTTTCGCTTTGTGGAACTGGTGGTAAAAATTGGCATGTCAGTCTAAAGATTCATGCTACAAGTCTTGTACAAGGATGGAAAATTCTTGCATTCGTCCAACCCTCCGGTATGTGGTCTAATTTGCTAAATTAGCAACTACAGCCATTTGTAATAAACAAAACTGCCTAAACTTATGCAACAGTCAGAGCATGTCGATACATTGCCTTTATCAATCAAAAATGACTCCCACAAAAGATATCGTCCAACTGGTGTCATTTCAGTGTAACACTTTCTGACGTTACAATGCTCATGCAGCAGCAATGTTCTTGTTTATGACAGCCCAGAACATTCTCAGTAAGACATTTTTTAAATGAATTGATTTTTGTTATTTGCATGAGTTATTAAATTGTAAATAGAATTTCACCCTTGTGTCTCCTAACGTCAAATACACCAACACAAGTTGATAAAAGTTCTTTTATCAACTCGTGTTGACATGTTTAACATCAAAAGATACTCGGGTGAGATTCTAGAAGAACCCAATGCCCTCAAATGTCCTAAATGAACTCCAACGGGTTCAAGTCTGTGATGCCATGACCTAGTTGACAGTCTATACTTTCGATGTGCATACCTATCACATGTACACAAATACTGCTACTGATGTCCTTCCACTGACCATGTTCAACAATTTCGCTTCACAGTGCAAGACAATTTTTTTGGATACCAATATTTGATGTGTGCAAAACCCTAGTTTGAGAAAAAATATTGGCGGAATTTTACTGTCTTATTATTTTGCCAAACACTCTGTGTAAACACATATAATATCATCATAAAAAGGTAAGTTTTTACGAACAGGAATATCGTATTCATTATTATTGCAGGGGTGCGTAACGTTTTTCACAAGGTACCGTTTTTGCTGAAACTCGTATTACTTCATAAACTGTTTATAAACTTTCTGGTTACTTTTTTCCGTTTTAAAATATGCTTTTGTGATTTGACCGATTTACTAAGCCTGGGCGCTCTGTGTATGGGCAACGCCTGTGAAGTTTCATTGTTCGTGCATCTTTCGTATCAATATTGCCGCTGTGTTCAATGGAATCTGTCCTGACAGATTGTGAATCATTATCTGACGTTGTTGATTTCTATTGAATAGATCTATTTGGCAACTCAAAAACATCAATAACTACTTTTTCCCGTTTTCAACTTTTAATTGATATTAGTGGACTAGTAGTTTCCAAAGACACCTCGAGGGTATGTCAAACTACGCCAGCTTTGATAGAATAATCATTTGTACATGTATTCATCTGTCAATTTAGATTCAACCTAATAGTCAAGGTGTTGAACACTAAAATCAGTTATGACATTAGGGAAACACAAAACGAGCACAAAAGCCCTGCTTGCATTACAATTTTCCTGTCGTCAATGGGCGTGTAACTACAATAAGAACTCCATGAACAATTTTCAAAAAGATGTAAAAAAATTACTAAATTCGTAACAACAAAATGATATTTCTATCATCACTTAACAAGAATCAAATGAAACGCATATTTTTCTCATAAAGTAAATGCAAATTTTGGTTTAAAGCATGAGAGCGTGCCATGGCCTCAATTCTCAAACATTTCGTGCTTCATCTGAAATATGCACTGCCCTAAATCTTGTTCTGTCTGAAAGCTATTATCTTTGTCAGCTATTCCTCGTTTAGTATTTTAGATTGACGTTTCCCGTGGAATTAATCTCTTAAACTATTTATCATGACAAGCTTAACTTCACTCTGTGACATTTGTAACTAGATGTCAGTGCAAAGTACAACGTCTTGGTTCCCTGTCAGATCTAATGGACGACTAAATCCCATGACTACATTTGCACGTCAGGACGTTTTATAACACATTTTCCGTGAATACGGTGAAGCATGCATGTTCAAATACATGACAATAACTATTACAGATGACAACTTTCGTCAGTGACAAAGGGGCAAGGAAAATCCCAGAAACGTTGTGCACACAATAAAAAGAAGTTGTTATCTATAATATAGTTAGTGTCATATAACACTAAATTCTAAATGCCTCTAAAAATACCATGTATGTTTAATCTGATATTTGGTATGCTAATATCAAGTTCACCGACTAAGTGCTAACATGTATGGGTCTATGTACAGCTGCATGACAGTATTATAACAGTTATTTAATCGAAAAAAGTATTTGAGTAAAAAATTAAGTCACTTACCGACGAAGAAATTTAAATTAGCTGTTCCTGTTCAACAATAACAAGATATTGTACCTAGATAAATTACCAAAGAAATGATAATATTCATCTTACCACACATTCATTTCTAAGAAATTATGCTGAGTGATAACAATGAAGTCGAGCTATTAATTTACGGTCAATGTGATTCACAATGTTTCAAATGGGCAAATAGGTTCGGTTATTAAATATATACAATTGTAAACTCTGCATTAAAGAAACACTTGATGTTTTGGAGGAATTTGCATAGTAGCAATGTTTGTGTGCATTTCAACACATGGCACGCTAAAGCTGATAACTGTGATACAATTTGCTTTTGTTTTTATGTTCTATTTTGTCAACAATGTGATGTATTTTTCTTCAGACGCTGTGTCCAGTCTACGGTGCTGGCACTGTATAGCAGATAACTGTGATATGAGTCCCTCAGAGAACTACAAGGCGTCCAAGAAGGAGTGCCAGCCTCACCAGTGCTGTCAGGTGAGTACATCCATCAACAAGACAACCAGGGTGTATAGTTACATGTCTGTGGAGTGAAAAGCTTCCAAATGATATCACTGATAAATCAGTATCATTTGACAAAAATAAAGGAACTGTCAAATGACCTCAAAACCTGCAATTAAACTATGTGAATGACACGATTTGATAAAACTCGTGGTACTGTTCTTAAAAGCGATCTTAGGCAAAGTGATTTTTTTAAATGTCATGTGCAGTTTTTTCCTATCATAGGCTTCCTACTGTCGTAGCGCAGAAATCTGTTTGAAACCGGTGCCGCATGGCACCCGTTCCAAAGCGATATTTGCGCTATGACAGTCGTAAGCCAATGCTATATTTCAGCAGAGATCTTTCACCTGTGTTGCACAACAAAGCCTTGGGAATATGTTTGATTGTTTACCTCTGTTACAGTGACATTGTGAGCATGAATCAACATTAAAAAAACACTCGTATGTACTGGGTCAATAAGCTTAATTTACGAAGGTCAAAATCGTTGCAAACTGTGCACTTTAAATAAAAACAACATTTTACAATAACTACCATTTGTTAACTAAACCCTTTGGTCCAGCCTATATTGATCATACCAGCATGATGTTGTGACACATTTAAGAACAAATACCTGAAATCCAATTATTGGACACAATCGAATGTTATGTGACAGCCGATGACAAACGTGCGTATTGCATTATTCCGACTTCAGAAGCAGTCTTTGTTGCACACGACTGTCTCTGTCTCTCTTCATTGACTTTGGATTGCTCCCGCTAACACTGGAGTAATTTCCTCTCACAGCTGGTTATTGCCAACTAAACTGTTGTAATCTTAGTTTCGTGGCTAGTATACAAACAAGGGACGTTTCTAATTTAATGAAGCAATGTGTCCAGTTTGCTCAATCTTCATAATAGAGCGTGAAAGACAATTTTTATGTAAAATTCATAAATATGTGAATTTAACGTTTTAAAGTGTATGCATACTCCCCAACCACCTGATTAAAACATTTAAGAACTTTCACTCTGCTGTCTTTGTAATTTTTTAAACATAATGTCATTTAAACAATTTCTCGGGCACATTGTCAATACTACAATGATAAAACGAGTCTTTAAAACCGCAATCTTAATCATTTAAAGGATGTGGATGTTGTAAATGGAAATAAAATACATTCAATATGATTAAAATGAAACTTTCTCTGGTGAATTTGCATTTATATCTTATTAAGGTCAGCAAAAATCAGTTGACATTGGGTACAAACTTAATGATGATACTATTGAAATAAATAACAATGTAGTAAACATGCTTTAGCCGCAATACGTAACTGTTAGTTTAAAGTCTATTATCTCTGTAAAAAACAATAAACCATTTATAGAAGCACGAAATCAATGTGTTTTGTGTCGCACTATACAGAACACAAGGCAAGATATCTGATTTGATGCAGATTGATTGTTATTTTACTCAAAAGAATTAGCAATTAACTAGTTTTCCTAACGAAGTTTCTTGAATTCTAGAATTAAAAGCTGTTTGAGATCAATTCCCATGATTTAGCTGTATATGTGTCATGTTATCATCATGCACTGAACAAAAATGTACAGAAATTATTCAGCGGATTTCCATTGGTTTTATGAGATTTCCATAGGATATATCATCATACCAATGGAAACCCGCTGCATAATTTGTATACCTTTTTTTCAAATGATCTAAAAATGATTTAGTAAAGTCCCATGCAAATAAGGTGTATTTTTAATATATACATTCAGATTTATGTTTATGTTACAAAGTCACAACTGTAATCTATCTTCGGTTGGAAATTTTCTATGTGAATAAACAGCAACAGTGAGATTGATCTAGTGAAACCAAGAAAAAAGTTCCGCATAGTATAGGGAGTGTGGTGTGTACATGTACATTCAGTTTGTACGTAGTTGACTGCCATTACTGGCGGAAGCTCGTGGGCTGTATTACATGGTGACATTTACAGCTTCAAGTGATTACTTGAGTGGAGCAGGACCTGCAACTGAGATGGCATTATGTTAGTAAAACGCTATACTGGGGTATGTTGCTCTTGAACAGTTAACCACAGTCTAGAAGTTTAAAGGCCCACTAAATTTTACACAATGTTTGACACACAACAGTCGACTGTTGCGATTACCACTCTCAGATACAAACAATACAAATTAGATTTTGACGTTTACAGTATACATATATTGTTCATAATATCCTCATTTACTCTGCTTTTTTAATTCGGTCGATTAATACTCGCACATAGTTTGTGAATAAGTTTTATAAATTGCTGTCACTAAACTACTCATACGACTAATAATATTGATTGATTGCTCATTGGAAGAAATTGTGGCTAAATCATAACTGACTGCATTGTTAACATGACCGCCATATTAATAATTCTGAATAAAGTCTTTTATATAATGAATTGTTTTCACCTTTGTGTTTTAACGGTTGCTGTTTGTTTTCTTTTTATCATGAAATTTAACAACTAAAGTTTTCCTAGTCAAGTTAACTGGTATTTTAGAAGATCCCTTGGTCCCATTTCACAAAAGTTTCGTAAGATTAAGATGCTGTTTCACAAAGTCATAATAACTTTACGACGTCGTAAATTATTAAATGTAGCCAATGGCCATCGTAAATTTACGATCTCGTAAACCATGTCATTAAGCCATTGGCTCAGTGACATAGTTTACAAGGTCGTAAATTTACGATGGCTTTGTGAAATTGAACCAAGGTTACCTAATTGTCGTTAAAGCACTCTTATAACGAGAGTGTTGAGATGAAGGATATGACTATTGTGGAACAAGGTGTAAAGTCAATATAAAGGTTCGCCCTAGCCTTATAAGCCTTGTACAACGTTGGTGATTGCTTTCAAACTAGGAGTAACATTATACACTTTTTGTCTCAGTGCAGTTCTTCAATTGTCAACTGAGTGAGAAATGTAAATAGTATAATGTTTTAAAATATTTCATTAATCTAATAGTAGATGCCCTGATGTGTGTTCCAGAAGGTGATATTTGAGATGTACAGCACCACAGACAACATGAAGTACACCTCCACCATCAGGAGCTGTGCAGGAGAGTGCGACTCCCACGACGACAGTGAGAACTGCACAGACGACCTGTACACAACTCGGGGATGTGTCACCAAGACGTGTTGCACTGATCAGGACTTCTGTAACACAGGAAACACGCTGACTGGATACACGTCATGGATTACGTCATGTGTCATATCATCAGTTGCCTTGTCTTTACATGTTGTTATGTCGCGACGGTGACGTCAATGGATATAGTTCAATATCAAAGTACATTGTGTTATTAATGTTACTTGATTGACACTATAGTGTGTCTTACATAACTTGTAAATTCAACAATTATGGAAATGACTTTTACAGGCTGGTGTTTCCCAATAGCCGAAGGTTATTAACTCGTAACCGCAATAACTAAATACTTGGTCTTCAGGATGGACTTACAATGCCACACTCTTTGTAAAGTAATGAGTTTCCCCAAAAAACAAGATCTGTATTCGCAAAATTCACAGTTTACAACGATTATGGCATTTGTAAATAAAACCTGATGGTCTTGTGACAAAATTGTAGCATTACGGGGGTTTGTGAAACAGAACACTGACGTGTAATTATTTATACGTATGAATCTTTATGCTGTATAGACAGTGACAAGCTACTAAATGTTACATTTCGGATTACACTTCTAAAAAAATGAATATTCTATCAATTTGCGTGGGTGTGTCCCGTTCAGGAGTCAACTACGCAAAGTGATAGAATATTCATTTTTTCAGAAGTGTAATCCCAAATATAACATACAGTTGTATTTATAAAACGTTGACATTTATCTTACTGTTGTTTTGATATTGTGATTTATTTATGCACATACTTACAACCAAGGGGTTTAAATTTACATGAATGTGAACTACTTATGCACAGGATTACAAACCAAGGAGTGTAAGTATACGTACGCGTGTTCTATTTTTCTGGGAGCCGTATCACAAAGTGATCTAAAGTTTACCATGTCGTAAACATGTCATTGCCCAATGTCTTTGCTTTATAATTGCCAAAAATATTGTTAACTGTGCACTGTCCAAAATAAACCTGCTTTCCTTTTGAAAGGACAGTTTGCAACAATGTTTGGCATTTGTAAGCTAACGCATCGGCCCAGTGACCCTGTTCATGACGTCATACTTACACCCTGGGCTTGATAATACAGACACTCCTCAAAAGTTTGATCAATTGCTTGATTGGATAAAACATTCAGGAAAACACGATAGATTATGATGCAAACTGTCTGGAAGGTAGTTGTGGCTGATAGGATTTTACTTTAAATAGCTTATGTTTCAAGACAACACACAAGGCCAGATTAAGATTTAAGCTTTTAAGAAACATGTTTTACAAACTATACAGTCTACACTTCTATAAACATAATTTTCGGCTTTACAATTATTACCAATGTGACTAAAGATTTCTGAAAGTTTTAACTTTAAAATGCCAAGTGCAACAAATGTTCCACGCATGTCCAAATTTTCACACAAAAATCCTTAAAATATTTAGTGTAAAATATTTCATCAAAATATGCTGATAATAAACCTACAAAAGCTGCAGTTGGAGTTTTCTGAAACGAATCTTCCGAGGATATGTTTACCAAATTACACGGTGATCGATCGCAGTTTCAAGTCCAACTGAAATAACTTCAGCGTTAGAATAATTAATATGTCATTGGCCATACAAAATTTATTGGCCGTTTGTGTTTATTATTTTTCACCTTTTTTTTGTCCCGGTGTCAGAGCAGTTCTCTATTTTTAACACCGTGACTACCTTGTGCTGTTGAAAACTTTCCTGTAATAATTTATTTGGGAGCTATTTTAAACAAATTACAACATGTTAGGTATTCAATAGCCTGTTTCAGTTGGAATTTGAAACTTTAAATGAGCAAATGTTGGGCTCAGCACTTTGAGGGTTCATACGTTAACAAGGTGTTCATGATCATAGGTGATACAGTGGTCTCAATGTTTGTAATCGCCACAGAGTTTAGATTAATGAGGAAGTGTGTTTATAGTCAACTCCTTTTCTACTTTGCTAGCAGAGCATTTCTTGTAGCAATTTGCACATTCTTCGATTTGTGAAACAAGGCCAGTTCATTTTTATTTTTCTCCTTTTAAATATTTTAGTTCGTGAGTCTTGTGAATAAAATAGCTTTGGGGATATAAATAACTTGTTCGTAGGTTATACAGTGGGGTAATCTATGCACTCTAGAAGCAGACCCTCACAAGGTGTGGATCGCTCATAGATTTTAGGTTAATGAGGTAGTGTCTCGGTTACAGCAGTCAAGACTATAAACAATTTACCCACTCATGTAATGTCTTTCTCAAGCTCGATACGTACACTTAATTAACATAAAACGTAGTAATTACGTACTTTGTGTTGGATAAATTGTGTTCCACACAATTGCAAATCTGGATTTATAGAAACGGTTATGCACTGCAAAGTACATGTCTATGTATGAGGATGAGTGGTACACTTTGATGTTGTTTGGTTATGTTTATAATCACGACAATTATGCACAAATAAATAAGTAGAGGTAAGTGTCTTGTGAAGAGGGATAGCAGAATGTGACGCTATTTGAAATATGCCTAGAAAGACTGCTATGAATCTCATACAGTGCTTAACAATAAGTTACTAACTCCAAAAACGGTCGGTTTAAAATATTGTAATTGTTAGGACCTGTGTATATCTAAATTAGTTTCTTTTTTTAATCATTACAGTTTGCAATAATTGGTCATTTGTAAGCCAGACACATGAGTCCAGTGATGTTTAACATGTAAATAGTTAAGGCACATTTGTTTTTTGTTATTATT
>JAULCD010166126.1:0-10919 GCA_032361085.1 Calliostoma canaliculatum
GAAACGTCGCTACTGTGCAATAAAGAAGTTGATTATCCATAACGTTTGTCATATTCAGTACTTACAACTTCTAAAATACCTCTCAAACAATTTAGTTTCGGCTCTAGGTCGTTTCGGCCCACTACTTGGTCGTTTCGACCCTTACCCTAGTTATTTCGGCCCTTATCTTAAATCATAGTTTAGTAATATATAAACTTATAAATTATAAGTAAACATGTCACGATCGAAAAAGTTGCAATCCATAGTATTTTGTGTTATAAAACTCATGTTGCAATCAATTCCATCATTCTATAAACAACAAAACTAGTTAAATCTGCTCAATATAATCTGAACAATGCCCGTTTACAATTTCTTTTGTAACATTTGCTTTCTGTATTAATCAGAAATTGCTACTGTTATCAATTATACAAGTCAAGTATGCTATTTTTATCAATTATTTAAGTCAATTAATCGCTAAACCTTTCCAGCATTATCCGGAATACACCCCTAATTAATTTTTTATCTGCCGCTTCAGCTTGAAATTGAAATTTCACTTCCACTAATTAGTGCCAGGCTGAAAAAAAATGCCACCTGACTTGAAATGAAACTAGATAAACCAACATGGCCAGGATTAACCCTTAAAATGCTAAGTACAACATTTGCATACAGAAGTCTCCAGATTCCAAGCTAAATAAGCTGTTGAAAACCTACCCTGTGGCAATTTCATTTAAATGAGCTTCTGCAAGAGCTCTTTTAAACAGTCATGTCCAAATTAAATTTATTCTGTACTTTCAAGATTATGTAGGACAAGTTGTTGTTGTGCAGTTTCATTGGAAACTAAAAGTGCATTCTCTGTAGGAAAAAACGTACACAACCTTTTCCGTTGTTAACATACTGCACAAAATGACATTTCAACTACTTTTGCGGTTAATGATTATCTAAATCTACTCTAACCATAGGTTTCTAACCACCTATTTAGACAAGACTTTAGACACAACCCCCAAAAATGATGCAATTTGCACTCCGTGGGTTAACTCAAAGCTTAAGCTTGTACTTCAATAGAGTTTGACTCATGATATAAAATGAAACCAGGTTGTAACAATGAACTGACACAGCTCAAATGCTTCACCCTGTCTTACCCCACTATCCATTTGTAAAAAAAACCCTCTTGGTGTTGAAATTATATTGTGGACCTAAAACTTACTGACCTTGTGCTGTTAAAAAGCTATCCTGTGGCGATTTGTTCAAGAGCTCCTACCTCAAAATAGCTTTCTAACAGGTCATTAAGGTTGGAACTTTGAAACTGTAAAAAAGTTTGGCTTTGCACTCTAAGGGTTAATATTTTAAATTTACCTCCTTGTGAAATTCGAAACCCTATAATTTATAGCCATGTATAATTTCTAACTTCCCAAAGTTTAACAAAGGATCAGTAGAAATTGATACACTTTGTCTGTAGCTATTTTAAACACACGACACAAGCAGTATTTAAATGTTTTTGATTTGGTATCAGCTGATCACGATCTTATTCTTCGTGGGATAGACAACGTACATATCCCCCGTCAATACCAATTTGCAGTCAAGCAGCTGTCAACACCCAGATATCAGTGTTGTATATATCGCCCAAACTGGCACTTGATACAGGCATAGAGTATTGTCTATATCTCTATTCAACAGCATTGAGTATTGTCTATATCGTCACTCGATACCACCATTGTTGTACATTGTCTGTGGTTGCACTTGATCGTGTTGTGTCGATAGCGCAATATACGACCAGCAGAGGGTGACCGTTATATTGTATTGCACTGGTGCGTCAGATAAAAATGATACAATTACTCGCTGCTCCTGTGGCTAGGCATGTAATCAGAATTTACACATGTGGTGTGGATAGTCACAAGGAGTGGAATTGAATCATCCATTCATGTCTATTGTTACAACAGTAACCATTGAAGTGCTGCAATAATTTTAATTGGACTTAAAACTGTCACCCTTGTGCTGTTGGAAACTTATCCTGTGTGAATTTGTTTAAAAGAGCTTCTGCAGAATTTAGATTGTATTTTTGGCACTGAAATTCTCCAAAGTTGTGCTGAGAAGTTGAAGGGTTAATTAATCCAAAGGGATGACACATTTTGAGTAGTTTTAATTATTAATGATTCACATGTAGGCTGAATAAATTGAATGACATTCCAGGAATAAAATTGGTTTTTGTTTGAATATCTAAATAAAACAGCTACACGCAATATAACAGTCACAGTTTGTTGTCATTCAATGAGTGAAATAGTTTTACATGGCTTTCAGCAATATCTCAGCTATATCGCCATGTGGTGTACAAGAGGCACACCGAGGGAGATGAGAAAAAGAGACTGACAGAAAGAAAAGCTACAGCAAAAGATTTGAGCCAGCTTAAATTGTACATCAAGCATGGGGTTACTGGGGACACTCTCCGGAAACCCCACAGATGTCACGGGGTCATTCAATGGGGATATGGAAGCAAAATTACTTCTTTTTTAATGAAGATTTTGATATTTTTGTATAACTCCAAACTTGTCTCCAGTTCTGGTTTTATCAAAGTCATCTACATTAGGTGCAGTATCTTCTAATTCATTATTAATTAAAGTAATAACTTGATAACTTATTGTTAATTTACTAACTTGATATTTTCAGTGAGAGAGTGAAATGTTCTTTTTGACAAACATGATTTTTTTTTGTAAAATTATAAATCATACTTAGTCACTACCAGCTACATGTTCACTGGTTCGTGGCCGAGTGAGGAATGAGTTGCCACACCTGTGGGCATGGGCACGTGCCGCACTTGCTGCATGTGTGACCTAGTAGTCTTGGTCAGGACTAGGCCAAGCAAGGGAATTATGTGTTTTTCTTTTAATTTCAGCCTTAAATCAGAGATTAGGTCTGCATCAGCCAAAAAATACGAGAGTAAAAGAGTCAAAGCAACATTTAGAGAGAGGCCCAAGACCAATCAAAGTGTGTATTTTTATTAAAAATATACGAGGTCAATTTATCTTCTTTTTTCATTAAAACACTTCATTGCACACTTTATCTGAAGGACCTTTATGTCACTACTGATATACACCAGGTTATTATGACCTCATATCACACAGCTGGCGTGACCCGTGTCCAAGTGCTCCATAAAGCAGCGTACAGCCGGCTTATGTCACTCAAATCAAGCAAGCACATGTTCGTCTGATCAGCATCGATGTGGGCGGGGTCAGCAACGGTAAGCAGATTACCTCATGTCAACCTCGCAACATCAACAACTACCACAGCACTGATAACCTTGTTTCAACATCGACAGCCTTCAATAGCACAAAAAAAGTTTGCAACAACATTGACAACATACAACTACACCACCCAAAAAATTGCATAGACATTGCCGGCCTAAAATTGCAAAAACAACCTTACAAAAATATCAACAACATACAAGTGCATAGACAACCTTACAACAACAGTGACAACCTAAAACTGCACACAACAACATTGACAACCTACAATTGCAAAGATTACCCTACAGTAACAATGTAACTGTATAATTCAGTGACACCCACCAGCTTTGAGCTGGTACTTAAGAACCAAGGGTGATCCTGTAATGCAGCACTACATCTTGTCGCATACAGTAAAATTTTAAAACCAAATGAGTTTTTGCAAAGTGCACTGTAACATGATGCTCTATTGAATAAGGAAGTTTAAACTCCTCCTATTTGACGCATGTTTGTGTTAAGCAAGAGGAAGTGACTCACTGTGTGTATATGTATACATTACGGACTGTTTACATGGTGTTACAATTTTAACGCTTTAAGTGCCCGGTAATATTTGCCCAAGTCATTGTTTAAATTTTAACTCAAAAAGTTACATGAATTCATTTCATACTTCAAATTCCATCCTAACTACTTGTTAAAAACCTATTCTGTTGTAATGTGTTTAAAAGAGCTCCTTCAGGAGCTCTTTTAAATACATTACAACAGAATAGGTTTTTAACAGCAAAAGTTGAAAGTTATTAGTTCATTTTAATCAGTTGAACACAAGAAGGGTTAACAGTCGACTGCAAACACCCAGCAATCAGTAGAAGTGGGTGATGGAGGTTTAAGTTTCCAGTTAACCCTTAAAGTACTGAGCACAACATTTGCTCATTTTAATTTTTAAATTCTATCTGAAACAAGCCTATCATGTGGAAAACTGTTTATAAAGCTCCTATTGATATTTTGAACAAATTTACCACAGGATAGGTTAACTACTTTCTGATGTTAAAAACCTAAGTCCTTCCTCACATAAATTTAGCATTTGAAGGGTTAAGTTGTGTGATATGGTTGATACAGCAGCACTAGAGTCTAATATCAAAATGTTGCTTTGTGAAAACCAAACAGGCAATACATGTATGGTATAAGAAACTTTGTGATTTCTTTTATAAAATATTGATAAAGTGGTTTTAGTTTTGTATCAAGCCAAAAAACTTTCAAATGAAAATTGATTTAAATAAAATTAAAGAAATTAAATTAAAGAAATGAAACCAAACAAACAATAAAAAAAGCTAGTGACACTTAAAAAGGGAAATGTTCCAATAGAAATACTATATTTCCAAACACTAACTCAATCACAGCCAATTTTACTTTTTTATTTGATAGTATCATTGTTTTAGTACAACCTGAAGCTGCTAAAAGCTTATCCTATGGTAATTTGTTTAAAAGAGCTCCTAAAAGGAGCTCTTTTAAACAAATTACCACAGAATAGGCTTTCAACACAGTTTTAAATTAAACTAAAAGTTAGTGCGGTCTGTATATTGAAACAATAGTGGTTCCCTCAAAGCTAACAAATTCAGTGGTCTTTGGATTGAAACAATAGTGGTCCCCTCAAAGCTATAAAATAGTATTAAATGATAACTATGACACATCAAGTAATTTTCACTTAAAAAGCAATTTTGATGAACTATACACAAGTTCTGACAAGTGATTGGCACTCTGTCAGTGCAGACGAGACCTTGTGTCACTTGATACACCTTCAAGTATCCACTCTTATTAGAACTGTGTCACCCACGATAACCTTTTACTCCGACAGGTAAAAAGAAAACTCACTTTCTAACAGGGCTAGCACAAAGGACAGTCCTACTTTTTGTCCAAACAGCACACAACTGTCTATTATCTAACCTATGTTGAAAACTCATCCTGTGTTAATTTACTCAGTGTTTTAATACTATTGGTATTAAATTTGGGTTCGGACTGAAACCTGACCACCTTATTCTTTTGAAAACTTATCTGGTAATTTGTTTAAAAGAGCTCCTGCAGAATAAGGAATTAAAGTAACTACATTGGGCTGTTGAAAACTTACCCTGTGACAAGGATTTACTGGACAAAAATCTTACGTTCTGTTGGCATAAATTTTGACAATGGACATAAAAATATTTACGCACATCATCCAATGGGACACAGCAAACAAATCTGTGTTAAAAATCTGAAAATACTTCAAGGAAGCGGTGTCAAAGTGGAACCCCTAAATTATAGCCTGAGATCCCTAAAATTCCAAGTTGCTAGTCTCAGGGACTCATAAATTTGTAAGTAGAGGTAAATCCCTGTGTGGTAATTTTGTTAAAAATAGCTACTGCAGGAAAAGGACTTCAAAATGACGACAGTACACTGTTGAAAACCTATCTGGGGATAATTTGTGTAAAAGAGCTCCTTTTAAACAAATTACAACAGGAAAAGTTTTTAACAGCCTTTTTAGGTTGGAACTTAAACACTGAAACAAATAACTGTCGTATTTAGTACTCTTAAGATTTTAACCTACCTAAACCCAGCTTAGCACTCGAGGGGTTAACCCTTACAGTGCTAAATAGGGTTAAGCAGATGTTTAAACTATAACACATTGTGCTGTTAAAAACCTGTCCTGTGGTAATTTGTTTAAAAGAGCTCCTGTAGGAGCTCTTTTAAACAAATTTATCACAGCACAGGATTTTAACAGCTTATCGTAGACAGAATTTTGACAATGAAATATAAAAAATGGACTTAGCTCTTTAAGGGTTAAGCAAGAATCAATCTTGAAGTGGATATTGACCTGCTGAGTCCTAAAGCTTTATTTGACTTAATGTTTTGCAGTGGATCACATAAACAAAGCTGTGGGTAACTGTTGTTTATGTAGAAGAGGGATTGAGGGGGATTTGAGTTTATGCACCATGTGAGCCCCTCGCTCTGCGTGTGTCTTGTTAAGCGAACTGTCTTCTGGATCAGGTGTTCTTGCAATTCTCGAGTTACAAACTTTAGCTCCATTTTTAAGGAAGTTTTTTTTTTTCTGTCAAGAATCTGACACTGGATCTCTGGACATTGAATTATATGCCTGATATATTAACACTTAAAGTGCTGAGCACAACATTTGCTCATTTTAGTTGTCATATTACAACTGAAACAGGCTGTTGAAAACCTATACTGTGATAATTTGTTTAAAAGAGCTCCTAAAGGAGCTCTTTTGAATAAATTATCACGGGATAGATTTTTAACAAAATGAGGAGGTTGCAGTTTTAAGACTGGCTGAAATAAACTCAGCACTTCAAGGGTTAAAAACCATTTTTGTAGTATCTCCTTTGAATTTTGAGGTTTTTATTAAACTTGGTAAACACTTTTAATGCATATTTTGACATTTCAATGTCCAGTTAATTTGGTTACAAAAATATTCAATATTTTAATAAAAAACAATTCCTGACCTACCTACCCTAAATTTCAAAGAGACGTAATCAGAACCACAAAATTATTGTTTGGGGCCTTAGATAACTATATTCCTGAGATTAGAGTAACAACATTTTCCTACAGGAAGTATCAACAGGCAAGGTCCATAATCTAATCAAATGACAAAATTCAAAAGTACTTCTTTATCCATAAATAAACCAATTGGATATTTTAAATTAACAATTTATTTTTAAGCATTTACTATATTTGAAGAAGTGTGCCATGTTTGTTTATGATCATGATTTGGATAGGATTCTTACTACAGGGATCTGTGTCAACCGAAATGTACGTATCGATTGGGTTTCTATTTCCAGGAAAATCTTTTTCTGTCCATATCTGTATGATATGAATGCTGAATGTATTTGACTTGACCCTTTTGATGCCAGCAACACATTTGTCAAATCCAATGTTTAATCTTACACAGGCTGTTAAAAATCTATCCTGTGGAAATTTGTTTAAAAGAGCTCCATAATAGAGCTCTTTTAAACCAATTCCCACAGGATAGATTTTATAACAGCAGAGTGTATTTAAAGGGTTTTAAAGGTCTATTAAGTTAAATTCAGCACTGTCAGTGTTAACGTATGAGCTTCAGTACACATCTGTTTGTAATGACAAAATAACAAAAATATCTTAAAGCAACAACATCTATTTTCACTCATTTTTCTTGTCTTGACAGAAATTATTTTCAAAGTGTCAGGCAATCAAAACAAAATAATTCCACAAGATCTAAAAGGTTATTTTGACCTTATAATAGCATATGCAAATTATATAAAAAAATAATTTTATTAACTTTTCTTTTAATGAACTGTTGCTTCAGGATATTTATGTTAAACAATGGACCAAAGAGTTTTGTTTACAAATACAAAAACCATTGTAAACTTTGCAATTTGTAAAGGAAAACAACTTTGTGTTTGTAAATAACACAGCTCACACAAAAATTAACATTTGTAAACAAACCCCTGCTTCAGTGACACTTATTTTCACAGAAAGGAGACTGAATGTGACACACTTTTTGTGGTTTTCAGCCAGCTAAACACAATTTTTATAATGGGGGCAGAATCTGATCTTTCTCACAAGTCTGTATATTTTGTTCAACTGACATAAAGGACGTATTTATACTGCACTGCTTTACTGGTAGAAAAATATGTAAATTTTGATTCTGTCATGTGAAAGTTATGTGTATGAAACTTCAATTTTCAAAAAATGTAAAAGCCCAAGGCAAAGGCCTAGAATCAGTCACCTTCCTACATCAATTTTTCTTTGTCGCATTATCAGATCCACATAAAAGGCTACACATGCATGAGTAAGTTCTTAGTCTGTCTGACTTTACACATTGGGAGGTGGTTGTGTATTTGTTACTGAACAAAGACTTACTGAGAAAAATAAAGTAAAGAATACTGTTAAATATTATTTCCTGTTGTATGATACACTGAAAATATAAAATGACTGAGCATGTTCACAATAGAAACCGCGACAACATTTTCCTGGTTTTATTCGAGGAAGTAAATTACCGCAGATCAGTGTCAGTTTCACAATACGTGTATGAAAAGTGACTTGTAAAAAAATGTTACTAGCAATAACAAGAAATCTAGCCTAGGTTCTCTGGTAACAGCAATCTAAAAACACCAAAGCGTATCGCCCATGTGTTCTTTACAAAGTTGCTGGTGTAATAAGCCGCGGGATTCAAACATTGGCGTTCTTGGTTATTTGCCACGAGCTCAATACGAGCCAAGATAAACGTGACAGTTGGCAAATCGAAGAGGAAAGAATCCCTCATGTTTACCTTGGTCATATAGAAGCCCCCTCTCTAAACACTGAGCATGCGATTGCACACCTTTTCTTTGTCATCTGCAGCTGTCATTCAAAACACGCTTACCTCTCCATTCGTTCTGTTTTCTTTGTTCTCCTCGTTAATTTCCTTCGTCCCGTTAATGTGAAGCATAGTTTGGTTCCCTGAATTTTCCTTCTGGATAAGAAAATCCTTTGTTGTGTCTCTGGTAAATAATTTCATAAGTTTTTCATCAATCATTCCAGTAGGTCCGTTCCCCGAAACTTGAGTTATGGTCTCCGCCATGTTGAATATCGGGAAATCACGCCTCTGTTGTCACTGGCTGTTGCAGCTGCTGTACTCTCGCTGTTCACTCATCAAAACTTGCCCCCGTCCGCAAAATCACTCACAACGCTCAACAGACACGAGTTTCCGCAAACCTGCATCCGCTCTCTTGTCAATCGTAAATTCCCTGTCCTGTGTCCGAGTGCTTCGCTTATCCAGTGAGGGTAATGATGAAACAATACCCGGATGCTACGGTTCGACAGATGAAAGCTTGGCGATGTTTTGTTTTGCCAAACCCAGCGGCCCAACACCTGCGGCTATCGAACCGCGTTCATTGGTCCGTTCAGAAATCGATCCTTGTCAATCTAACCGCTCATTTGGAAATAAAGCTCGGAAGGTAGAAAGTGATATTAAAGATTAAGCATCGCCGGACATCGAGTAATTCATGTACAGGTGTAGCCTCGACATGGAACGTCGTAATTTACCAAATTGGCGTACAGCTTGAAGACAGGTAGAATCATTGATTTCCCAGGTAGAAGTTTGTCCCCACGCGCGCAGCCACCCACTGTGACCTCACAATGTTATATTGTTGTGAACGTGAAGTATCGGGTCGGGTACATTGCCGCCCTACTTGGAGTGTATTTGATTTTCAGGATTTTACAACCTTCTTGACACACGAAATATACAACAGGTCGACCTTGTTTCTTTCGCCGCTTGTCATAATGGATACATTTACCTGTCAAATACCGGGGTATTTTATTTTCTTGACTTTAAAAGGCATGTATGTGGACGTTTGAAGTAGTTTTATTTTAGACGATCGCAATTTATTACTGCAACAAAAATAACAGTTATATAATAATATTTGTTTACTGAAACTGCATGTAGACTTGCTTTTTAATTCATTAGCCGTTAAATTAAAACTTTTAATAACTTGAAAAGTTTAAGATACTCTATTTCATCAATTTTTTACTATGTCTATTTTCAATATTCACTGTTTGGGAACTATTGCGATGACGTCACAACAAACAAGCCAAATAGTGTGGTATAAAACTAGGTATCGCATATCTTTCGCGGAACTAAAAAAAAAAGGAAAAAAAAAATCCGGAAAATTGACATTACATTATTACAGTACAGTTGGTTTAACAGCGTCACACATAACTTCACAACCATATGTTTGTATTTTCAGGGTCTTCTGTTGTGTTTATACAATGTCATTTAAGACAAGCATGAAGAGTTGAAATCGACATGGTTTTGATTGTCAGTTAGCCATCCCACTGCGATGAACACGACACGCGAGATTCAAGATGTATGCGTTTCACCACGGAAAGCGTTGGTCACGTGAACAATGACAATTTAATTTTCGAAAAGTAAACAAACCCTGTCTGAATGCGTTTTCTTTGTTTCTCTTATTGCTTTTGAACAAATGCATTTGACTGATTTGTTTATTTTTTAAAATCGTATATTATAGAAGAAGCATTGATTTAAGAGTTTTTGTTGATAATTCGAAAGTTCATAACATCAGAAAGCACAACTTCTGAAAAACAAGGTTTAAAGTATTTACACTAAATGCATGGAAGCGTGCAAAATGTGGATTAATGTTTGTTACCTGATTGTTACACTGTATATGTATGAGTTCATTTCCCTTCTGTTTATTATCGTCTATTATGAATGGTTTGATAGAACCCCGGTATGTATTGTACGGTGTGTGGCTGATTCACAGTATACGCACCACTGAACTGTGCTGTACAAAGTTACATATGTATACAGGTAATAAACAAACTGAAGCAACTTGATATCCAGTGTTGTGCAGTAGATTATCACAGAATAACTTATATTTCTTTTTTCTGTGTATAATGTAGGTACATTGCCCGTGTTAACCCTTCAAGTGACAAATTGATTTCAGTAGGACTTATAACCGGGACTGTCATGTGCTGTTGAAAACCTGTCCTGCGATAGTTTGTTTAAAAGAGCTCCTTCACAGGAGCTCTTTTAAACAAACTACCACGGGACAGGTTTTTAACAACCAATTTTGACTGGAATTTGGATATGGAAATTGACAACTGTTGAGTTTGGCACTTAAAAGGTTAACTGTTCGTAATTCAGTGTATATTGCTATTCTCAGAATATTGGTGTTTGCAATCGGTTTTAGAGTGATCGAAACAGTT
>JAULCD010166237.1:0-10918 GCA_032361085.1 Calliostoma canaliculatum
CATCTCAACACAAAAAGAGTTAAACCTTGACACTTTAAGGGTTAACGAGTTTGCTTCAATCTTCAAAGAAAAGGTGTAAGGTTTTTACGACCCTTCTCTAACATCTGGTGACCAAGTGCCGGCCACATGGCTAAAGGGTGTTCTGTTTCTCTGTCCAGTGACCAACACATGGCCCTGTGTTACGTAACACAGGTGCAAGTCACACAAAAAAACCTGTTTGACCTTGAGAAGAAAATGGGCGAGGTAGGTCACCGTGACATCATGTAAACTGCGACATGATGTCTCCGTGAGCTAGCACGATAAAATCGGTGAAATACCTGATCTGGTACAAGCAGTCACCCAAACATGCATTTTGATAAATCCCGAGAGCTCACCATCACTTTCAGCCGGGGAGAACCGTTCTTCTGGGCTGTGAGGACAAGGTACAATGTTTGCATCACCCTTGGTTCTTCAGTACTAGCCAAGACTCGCAGTTTCACAGAGCCACACTAGGTGTTCCCCTGCTGTAAAATCGGACCACCACGATATAACTAAACATTGCTCAAAACTACGCTAAAACCTAACTCACTCACTTTGTTTAAGATTATTAAGAAGATGCTTCGTTCAAATCAAGACTAGTTCTGTCTATTCTCATTAGATTCTATCTTGAATGTCATTTAACACACCTAATCTAATCACAAAAGACATAACTAGTCTTGATTTGAACAAAGCATATTCTTAAGAAATTCCAAACGGAAATTCTACTAGTTGCAGTTGACAGTATCAAAACAACTGACTTTATTAAAGATCTTGAAGTCTACGTTGATTTGACCTCATCCATAGTCTCAATTGGATTGTCTGTACCGAACGTGCTATTTCCGTCCTTGTAAATCAGGTCAAATCTGGCAGTACATGACTATTAAATCCACACGTTCACTCCTTCTCAAGGAACATCACTGACTACTTGTTCGGATTCATTTCTAACATTCTGGCATATGAAACCCTAAAGGCTCTTCAACTACAAACTGGATCTTTGGGATATGCTGCTGCCAGAATCTAAAGGAAATCAAGACTTGCTTTATTAGCGCAGTGGCTAGCGTGCCGGACTTTGGACAGAGAGGTCCAGGGTTCGAATCCCGCCTAGACGTCGGCATCATTCTCTATGTTGGAAACACTTCAACACAATGAGGACAGATTGCAATGCTGTGTAACACAGTAACACTCTTGGTTCGCAGGTACCAGCCGACGTTCGCAGGTTTCAATGCATCACATAACCACATTGATGATGCAGGCTTTCGTAAACCCTGCCACTGTGATATAACTGAAATACTGTTGAAAGCTGCGTAAAACCAAAACTCACTCACTCACGCTTTACTAGACGGTATGACCCCTGTTCCCCAAATCGATATCAGTTATAAGATGATCGTGAGCGAGGCTTGAATCAATGCCGAGTAGACATGCTTCTTATCATATGCTTCCGACTCCCGTAGCGCAAAGATCGATCTGGAACCGGTACCGAATGTCACCGGTTCCAAATCGATCTCTGCGCTACGACAGTCGTAAACTAATGCATTATTTAAGCATAATTTTATTTTACCATAAACTTAGTGTAAGTTCGCTTTGAGGAACGGGGCCATGGTCTTGACTGACGCGAATAATTGATAAAATGAACTGTGACAAATGTACAATTTCTTGTGTAGATAAAGTGTCTTTATATACTCTTTTTCACTAAATTTCAAACATTTGAAGTGCATTCAAATGTATATGTTTCTTGTAAAGTGTTCATTAGACCACGTGACAACACAAATATAAGTCAGAATAAATCAGTAAAAGTTGAAATATAATCTCGCTATTTGTATTTTTTTTATTCAAAGACACATCTCGTCAAACTGTCCTTTAGTTATCAGTTCGGCCAGAATCTTTGGATAAAATACCAAGACATGACACCTCATTCCTGTCATAATGCTTCTGTAAAATATGTGTGACAATACATTGTTAGTGAAGCCACACACACACAATGGCCTTGTTTCTTGGTGATTGCTAAAATGTGCCTAAAGGACGCAGAGCCTACTGAATAGGCCACCTTGCGGATTTCTTACTGCAAAAATCTTCTGTCGTTATCTGTTTTCCTTTGACAATTAGTTCTATTCATTGAATATATTTCTAAAGATGGAAATTGACCTTTATAGGTAAGGTTTAACTTTGACATTTTCAAAAAATCGTTTTGGGCACTGCCGTCATCGCTGTTTCGCGACAAGAAAGGCAAGCATTGAGTTTCACTTCCTGGGCCCCGTTCCTCAAAGCAATTTTAGGCTACGTTGATCGTAAGTGATTTTTGAAACACTGTCCTGTTAAGTTGTTTCTTATCATATGCGTACGACTGTCGTAGCGCTGATATCAATTTAAATCTGGTGCCGAATGGCACCGGATTCAAAGCGATCTCGACGCTACGACGGTTGTAAGCCAATGTTATATTTTATCACTTAACTTAGCCTAAGATCGCTTTGAGAAATTTGTTTAACACCTCGCTAATTAAGTAAGTTGCTAACCATGAAACTTTTTTAATTTGTCAAACAGATGAAATTTGATTAACCAAAGCACCACTCACTGTTTATAATGGGATTTATTTGACCATAAAACCTTCACGTCGAGGTAGGGGTTAAGGAGGCCTAGGTGTGCTATAGAACCTTTATAATAGATTATAGATGAATTTATAATGTAATTTACTTATAATCTTGATCACAGTAAGAATAAACCCATGATTGATAAAAAATCAAATAGTTTTATAAAAACTAATATTTTAAAATTTCTAAAACAATGTTTGTTGAGAAAGTTGTGATTTAGAAAATAAAATGTTAAACATTATTTTATAGTTAAAGTTATCACGCGGTGATCGGACTAGGAGTTGAGGAAACTGGTGTGACTCTGTGAAACCTGCGAGTTTCAGCTAGTGTTGACGAAACAAGGGTGATACTGTGTCATTTCATATTATATTTTAGCACTTACGATTAACTTAGCCTAAAATCGTTTGGAAGAACGGGCCCATGATTAGTGTTAAATATCGTATGTGATTTTTGAACCAATGTCCTGTGAAGTTGTTTCTTATCATAGGATTACGACTGTAGTAGCGCAGAGACCGATTTTGAACTGGTATCGAATGGCACCGTTCCAAAGCGATCTCAGCGCTACGACAGTCCAATATTATATTTTAACACTTACGATCAACTCAGCCTAAGATCACTTTGAGGAACGGGGCCCTGATGACCACGTTATTCAAACTAATAAAAACCCACATTTTAAATCTTTGCAGATTAAAAATATTTTTTACGAAAAGACCCCAAGCAACTTACAGAAAATACACGCATTGGGAAAATCAGTTAAAAAAGGAACAGTTTTGTTGTTGAAAATCAAGTGCTTCTGGTCGACTGACTGATATTGAATTAATTCAAATGCACACGATCGTGAAATAAAACTCCTGACAAAATGTGTGCGAGCAATTGAAAAGTGTCATTCGGTTACAGCGAGGTGAAATGGTATGTGAAATTAAGCAGAAAACATTTTAACGCAAACGACTGACATGGATCACCCGTCTCCCTAGACAACGTAATGCAAATGTCACATTCTCAGGTTATCACAATGGAGCTTGAATTTGTTGTTTTTAATACAACTTTTAGTAACATTCAACACATTTCGAGGCAAAGCAACTAGAGTAAGTGACTTGTACACATGCGTAATTATAATCTAAAAGGAAACCCAATGCCAGTTAGTCTCTAAAGCGAACAAAACGAATTGGTCGCATAGTTCAGGATTTTTTGGATGTCTTGTTCGTAAAATCATGACGGTTTCAGGGCATATGTATGGCACCAGTTCCAAAGCGATCTCTGCTCTACGACAGTCGTAAGCTAATGTTATTTTTAGCACTCACGATCAATTTAGCCTCAGAGTGCTTTGAGGAACGGGGCCTTGTAAGCAAACCCCTGATTATACTGAAACTAGACAATAGATCGTGGATGTCAGCAACGATGTTTAAATGTAGAGACTTACAAAGCAGTCCTTGTTGAAACAAAGCATTCTATTGGTCATGTTCCTACTACTTATCAATGAGGAGTTAGGAGTCAGGATTAAGTGATCAGATTTTGGTAGGACTTAAAACTGTAGCTACCAGGTGTTGTTGAAATTCTATCCTGTGATGGTTTGTTTTGTCTGTCTGACGTGAGTTGTTGCCGGAGGTCGGCCATGTTGACGTCGGACACTTACACTGCTGATAATGACGATGCAGTCGCTTTATAGTTAACCCTTAGTGTATAAAACTAGTTCCAGTAGGACTTAAAACTGTGACTACCTCGTGTTTTTTAAAATTCCATCCTTTGATAAGTTTTCAAAAAAGCTCCTCTGGGAGATCCTTAAACAAATTTGTAACATCATAGGATTTCATCAGGCAATTTAGACTTGGGTTTGAACATTGAAACAGACGGAGGTCGAGCATGGTACTCTTAGGGTTAATAGTCTGTGCATATGTTTCTATTTCCCTACGAATAGAATATGTTAAGTGCGTCACTAGTAAAACCAAAATTTCACTTATCCACTTAATGCAACATAATCCCACCTGGTTTTAGTTTCAAGCTTAATGACAGGTCACAGAAAGTGCAGATCACTGCTCCAAACAGATCCACATAAATCCACTGGCTACCTGTTAAGGTATGAATCTAATTAACCAATTCCATGTCCTATACACGGGAATCCCAGTGGACTTGCTTCTCTGTCTGCGTGATCCAGGGCCCCGTTCCCCAAAGCGATCTTAAGCTAAGTTGATCGTAAGTGACTTTTGAAACAATGCCCTGTGGAGTTGTTACTTATCATACGTTTGCGACTGTCGTAACGCAGAGATCGATTTGGAACCGGTGCCGAATGGTACCGGTTCTAAAGTGATCTCTGCGCTACGACAGTCGTATGTCAATATTATGTTATAGCACTTAAGATCAACTTAGCCTAAGATCGCTTTAAGGAAGGTGACCTATTGTTTGATTGTCTCTGCATATGAATTGCTTATGCAAAACGTTAATTTACAAGTCCTGTCTAATGAAATGGTTTTCTACAAAGTATTAAATTGTACAATGTCATATTTATTTCGAGATTCAGCACGCCCTTTGTTTACCCTTTCTTCTCGTATCATATCTGTTTAGTTTGCTGTAGTACCTCACTTGCATGGCATGTCAGACTTAAGAACTCTCATTGATATTACAAGTGCAAATATCTACTTTCCAACGTTTTCCTTTGTTACACATACCATAGGGCAAGAACTATATGTCTATAGATTATTGACGTTTCTCATATATTTTATGAAAAAAATAAATTGAACTGAGGTTCAAAAGAAAAACAATTAAAAAAGACTTACTTTAGTAATGAATATAGCATTCGAGTCTGGTTAATGGGGTTAAATAATAATATTGAGAGACCATTAACAGAGTTTTGAGTATGTGCAGGTTGTCAATGTGTACTTCTGAAGTTTGTCTAACTTTTAGAAAGATTATTAAAAGCTGAGTAAAAGACCAACGCAACCTGAAAAACAAACCTGCTTTTTCTAATTTTGTTAAAAACAACCCACATTTTATTTGCATTTACAGTGCCCTCTGGTCATAGTTCTGTTATTAAATGATTGTATAGACTTGGCACCTCATTTCTGGCAACTAGCTTCTATTGGAAGCGTAATGACAATCAATTGTTACCGACGCCCAATCAGGAGCTTGTCTTTAGGTGACCCGTGGGTACGAGTCCAGAATAAAATAGAGCAGGTTGATATGTAATTTCACTATTTTTAATGTTTAGAAGTATATTTAGTTTGCATTTTAAGTGCCCTCTGGCCACCATTACATCTTTCTAACTTATAATTTTGTTATTCCCGTCAGAATGCTTCCACTGGAAGCTTTATCAAAATTATTTGTTACTGACGCCAAATCAGGGCTCCGTTCCTAAGTTGATCGTAAGTGTTAAAGTATAACATTGGCTAACTACTGTCGCAGTAAACAGATTGCTTTGGAACCGGTGCCTTTGGCACCGGTTCCAAATCGATTTCTGCGATGCGACAATCGTAAGCCTATGACGTGAAAAAAAATCCACAGGACACTGTTTAAAAATCACTTACGATCGACTTAAACTAAGATGGCTTTGAGGAACAGGACCCTGCAAATCATAGATTGCCATTAGAAAAAGAAAGGTAGAACAATGTTAAAATAGAAGAACAAATATGTACGATCCCTGCGCTACGACAGTCGTAAGTCTATGGTAAGAAACAACTCACAGGACAATGTTTTAAAAATTACTTACGATTATCTTAACACTAAGATCGTTTTGAGGAACAAGACCCTGGACCTTGTACCTGGGTGATCCATGGGTTACTCAGAACTATTTTGTTTACATTATTGCAAAGCCAGAATTAAACAAATAATGATATATAATCTAACTATATTTAATTTTGTGCAAGGGCACATCTCGTTTGCATTTACAATGACGTCTGGCGGCTCTTCCGCCAATAATTTTTTTGTTAAATACTTTGACTTCATTTCTGTCACATTACTTCGACAAATTGTTACTGAAAGTCAAATCAGGACCTTGGTCACGCTTTGTATTCTAGGAACGTTCATTGACATAATTATGAACTGAAAAATAGAGAACAACTTTAATTATAATCTCAATATTTGTAATTTATTCAAGGGCACATCTCGTTTGTATTCAAAGTCTCCTCTGGTCACCGCTCTGCCAGAAAATCTGTCAAAGACCTAAACGTAATTTGTGTCAAATTGCTTCTGCTGGAAGAACTTGACAGTGAAGCATCCAACTGACCATCAAACTGTGTCACCAGGGTCCTGTTTTACAAAGCTCTCTTAAACCTAAGACGTCTTAACTTTCACCTCAGCGCTTGCATTTCGAGGGAACTAAGATGAAAGTTAAGTTGTTTTAGCTTTATTAGAGAATTAGAAATGCAGCTCATTTTAGGGTTTCGTTCAAAATTTAAAAAAAGAGGAAATATTTACTGGTCTTGAACAAATATTGACTAAAATGAACTTTAGCCTAAGGCTGGTTTGTGGAACGCTTGCGATTAGTTTGGTTGCGGCGTCAACTATCGGATTTCTCTCTTAGTTGTGTTCGTTAAATGAATTTATAAAGATGGAACTTGACCTTTACAGAATCCCTCATAGGACTGAAGTGTGACATTTCCTAGAAGTCCTTTGAGACAATGACGTCATCGCTGCTTCAAGACAGAAAGTATGAAAGGCCAGCAGTGTAGTGTGTTTACCCTCTTGCTAATTCAGTTACGTTGTTAATCCAGGAGAAACAGGGCCCCGTTCCTCAAAGCGATCTTAAGTTAAGTTGATCGAAAGTGCTACAATATTACATTGGCTTACAACTTTCGTAGCGCAGAGATTGCTTTAGAACCGATGCCATTCGGCACAGGTTCCAAATCGATCTCTGCGCTACGACAGATGTAAACCTATGCTAACAAACAAATTCCCAGAACATTGTTTTAAAAATCACTTACAATCATGTTAACACTAAAGGCGCTTTGAGAAACAGGGCCCTGGTTTTCACACAGCTGAAATGTAATTAACAAAAGCATCAGCCACTTTTTATAATGGGATATATTCGACCATAAAACCTTTACAATGAAATATGAGTGTAATGCAATATGTGAAAATAACAAAAATTGTTAAAATAATCATATAAAAATTAGCTCATCCTGTAACCCAAAGATTCTTTGATAAATTAGACGATGTTTGTATCCTTTGTTGAACAAGTTAGGGTTAAACGGGGGTCAAAATTAAGGCTAAAAACTAAACAACCTGCAAATCCAAGTTATATATATAACTGAGTGAGTGTTCAGTTATATTCACGGTGGCAAGGTTTATTGCAAGAGGTAAGTTAAATATTTAGATATGACCTTATGATTTTGTAAATGATTAAGTGTTCTTTTTTTCTGTGCTGCCACAATGCAGCCATTGTGACACCACCCTGAATGTTCAATACGTAACAAACAAAGATATGAAATATATCGTATATCCACTTAAATTCAAACAAGCAATATCCTCTGAGGAACTCTTTGGATGATAAATAATAATTCTGGGTTTGTTAGACTTTTTCAACAAAGATAATTTTAAACTGCCTGAACAAAAAAACAAAAATACAAGCAATTTGAATACTTGAAAACAGCGACCCCTCTGTAGTTATAGACGTGATGCATGCTGACACGATCTCCAAGGTCCCCTGTTTTACAACCAAATGAGAGAAGGTGATATCTTTGGTTTACATTGGCTTACGACTGTCGTAGCACAGATCTCTAGAGATCGCTTTGAAACCGGTGCCATTGAGTAAGTGCAGGTTATCAATGTCAATGTTCTGATGTTTATTTAACTTTTAGAAAGATTATTACAAGCTAAATAAAATACTAAAGCAAGTTATAAAACAATCCTGCCTTTTCTAATTTTGTTAAAAACAACCGACACTTTATTTGCACTTAAAGTGCCTTATGGTTCTGTTATTAAAAACTTGTATAGACTTGGCACCTCATTTCTGGCAAATAGTTTCTACTTGAAGCGTATTGACAATCAATTGTTACCGACGCCAAATCAGGAGCTGGTTTTTAGGTGGCCCGTGGGTACGAGTCTAGAACAAAATAGAGCAAGTTGATATGTAATCTCGCTATTTGTAATTTTTAAAAGTACATTTCGTTTGCATTTTAAGTGCCCTCTGGACACCAATACATCTCTCTAAATTAAAAAGACTTTATTTCCGTCAGATTGTTTCCACTGGAAGCTTTATAACAATTATTTGTTACTGACGCCAAATCAGGGCTCTGTTCCTCAAAGTGATCCCAGGCTAAGTCCATCGTAAGTGTTAAAGAATAACATTGGCTAACTACTGTCGCAGCGAACAGATCGCTTTGGAACCGGTTCCAAATCGATTTCTGCGCTTCGACAATCGTAAGCCTATGATGTGAAACAAAATCCACAGGACACTGTTTAAAAATCACTTACGATCAACTTAGCCTAAGATGGCTTTGAGGAACAGGACCCTGCAAATCACAGATTGCCATTAGAAACGGAAAGGAGAACAATGTGAAAATAGAAGAACAAATATATTCGATTTCTGCGCTACGACAGAAACAAGTCACAGGACTAGGTTTCAAAAATCACTTACGATTATCTTAACACTAAGATCGCTTTAAGGAACAAGACCCTGGACCTTGTACCTGGGTAATCCATGGGTTACTCAGAACTATTTTGTTCACATTATTGAAAGGCCAGTATAAAACAAAACAAGTTGATACATAATCTAACAATATGTAATTGTGTGCAAGGGCACATCTCGTTTGCATTTACAATGATGTTTGGTGGCGCTTTCGCCAATACAATCTTTGTCAAATACTTTGACTTTATTTCTGTCACATTACTTCGACAAATTGTTGCTGAAAGTCAAATCAGGAACTTGGTTACACTTTGTATTCTAGGAACGATCCTTGACATAATTATGAACTAAAAAATAGAGAACAACTTTAATTATAATCTCACTCGTTGTAATTTATTCAAGGGCACGTCTCGTTTGTATTCAAAGTCTCCTCTGGTTACCGCTCTGCCAGAAAAATCTGTCAAAGACCTAAACGTAATTTATGTCAATTGCTTCTGCTGGAACGACTAACAAGAACTTGGCAGTGAAGCATCTAACTGACCATCAAACTGTGTCACCAGGGTCCTGTTTCAGAATGCTCTCGTAAGCCTAAGACGTCTTAATATTCATCTAAGCGCTATCGTTTCGAAGGCGCTAAGATTAAAGTTGAGATGTCTTAGCTTTACGAGAGATTTAGAAAACGGGATTCTGTTCTTTCTCCAGCTTGCGTCTAGTTTAGTTGTGGCATCAACTATCGGATTTCTCTCTTAGTTTTGTTCGTTAAATGAATTTATAAAGAAGGAACTTGACCTTTACAGAATCCCTCATAGGACTGAAATGTGACATTTCCTAGAAGTCCTTTGAGACAATGACGTCATCGCTGCTTCAAGACAGAAAGTATAAAAGGCCATCAGCGGCCCACTGTGTGGTGTGTTTACCCTCTTGCTAATCCAATTACGCTGTTAACCCAGAAGAAACAGGGCTTCGTTACTCAAAGCCATCTTGGGCTAAGTTGTAAGTGCTACATTATAACATTAGCTTACGACTGTCGGAATGCAGAGATCGCTCTGGAACCGGTTCCAAATCGATCTCTGGGCTACGACAGTCGTAAGCCTACGACAAGAAACAATTTTACAAGGCATTATTTCAAAACTTAGGATCATGTTAACACAAAGATCGCTTTGAGGAACGGGGCCCTGGTTGTCACAAGCTGAAATGTGATAAACAAAAGCATTAGCCACTTTTAATAATAGTCAAATAATAAAACACACATAATAAATAAATAATAAAACACACACACACAAAACAAAAAAACCCCAAAACCCCTAAATCCCCATAACCCTTCCTACTAGACTATCTTAATTTTTGGGTGACCCTCTCCTGAATTTACCCGCCCCATCCACGCCCTCACTTCTTCTGTAATAAATAACCAGCATCGTATAAGTCTGTGAATATATTTCATACGTCACCGAAGAATAATTAAAATCTATGGTCTGTCAGACAGATTCCATTGCTTCAAAATTACTGTCCATTCACAAAGAACACAGAAAACCTAAATTAGAGAATACTCATCATGCTGCTGACTGACGTTTGATTGACACTTTGCCTTTGCTAGCTCAAATATGTCGACAACACCATGTGTCATGCAGTCGTTGCTGCAACCAAATCAACGTTTTATCAAAGCGATCATAGTGTTAAGATAATCGTAAGTGCTTTTGGAAACATTGCCCTGTGGAGTTGTTTCTTATCGTAGGCTTACGACAGTCCTGGCGCACAGATC
>JAULCD010166348.1:0-10917 GCA_032361085.1 Calliostoma canaliculatum
TCACTCTACATGACTGCAAGTCTGTTCATGCGGCTCACTGAAATATCTGGGTCAGGCTACTAGTAGCCTGACCCGGATATTTCTGTGAGCCGCTACTAGTGGCCTGACCCGGATATTTCTGTGAGCCGCACGGTAAGTGTTAAAGGGTTAACCCCCACTGATGAATGGTTAATCTTGTACCTACCATCTTTCTCATCATTGGGCTGTTCATCATCTTGGCAGGTGTTCTCCAGACTGACAAACGGAGATGCGTCATCTTTACACTTGGGCTGCAGCGTGACCTCCCCAGCCTCAAGCTGCTTCACGATGTGCTCCTGGGTCTGCGCAATCAGATTGGCCTGTGCCATCGCTTGGATGTTTTGCAGCTGCCCCGACAGTCGGATGAACGTCGACGGAGCATTTTCCAGCATCACGTTCGCCTCCATTGTACCTTTATTATCGCTGTTTGCCAGGACAAGGACAGGCGTGATGGTACCGATTATCTTTTGCTGGTCGGCAGAACTGCTGAGGTAAACTATCGGCTGAGCACCATTAACGGAGTCCGGCTGCTGAGCAGGGGTGCTGCTCAAGTACATGTACGAGCCCTGTGGTTGTAAGATGGCCTGAGCGGTTGTCAGAGTTGTGGGTGTGGACGGTGGTTGAAGAGATTCGACAGATGCCGTCGCAGTGAGAACGTCAATCTTGTCAGGAACCAAAACATCCTCTTGGTTCGCTGACTCTTCCATCTCATCCATGTCCATTCAGCTCACAACCCCCTTCTACACAACTTGGATATGTGGAGTCACCTTGGCTTCAAACATAGTGGGGCATGGTCAGCATCCTTGTCTTTCAGTCGTGGTCTGCTCATTCCAGTTCTATACAATGTCCAGGTGCATCTGAAACACATTTCTTGGTTATGAATGACATACAAGTGCTTGTATTTGATATTCAGGTTACACATCAATGTACCGTTTCACACAGCCATCGTAAATTTACGACATCTTTCTGAGCCAGTGGTTTAGGTTTGCAAATGCCCCAAAATTGTTGTAAACTGCCCACTTTCCAAAGAAAAACTTGTTTTTCTTTGGAAAGTGTGCAGTTTACAACAATTTTTGACGTTTGTAAGCCTAAACCATGGGTCCAGTGAAATGATTTACAACATTGTAAATGTAAAACAGCTTTGTGAAACGGCACCCTGGGTTACAAAAAGGTTTAATGCTAATTGATTGCAACAACCCTGTGCTGTTGAAAACCTGAATTGGGGTCAGACTAAACTGATCATTTTGTCTTGTTGAAATTCTATCCTGTGGTAATTTTTTTAAAAGAGCTCCTACAGGATAGAAATTTTGTAATTAAATTTACATATAATGCCACTTGAGTTTTAAGGGTAAACCTTATAAAAGTTTCCTGTTAATCCTGGTCGTTGCGGGGAAACAGATAAATCCAGGTCATTTTGCCTGGCCAGACTCGCGCATTGCTTCAGTGAGTCGCTAATTGGGATAGATAAGTCCTTAAATCTGCCGGTCAGGAGAAATTGTTCAAAAACAATGCCGCATGACAAGGGTTAATAATTTCAAAGAAATCCAGAATTTTAGAAATGGGACTAGAGGTTTAACTCTTAAAGAGCTTTAACCATTAAAGCACTGAGCATAACATTTGCTCATTATAGTTTTCAAAATCAAACTGACACAGGCTGTTGAAAACCTATCTTGTAGGAGCTCTTTTAAACACATTGCTACAGGATAGGTTTTCAACAGCACAAGGTAGTCACAGTTTTAAGACTGGCTGAATTTAACTCAGGACTTTAAGGGTTAATGTGTCTGTGTGATATGTTGATTTGTCATTACTATTTTAGTTTGTAAACCATTTGAATGTCAAGCTAAACATTTGTTCTTTTTAATGTCCAAATCCCAGTACACATATAGGCTCCTAAAAGCTATCCAGTGATAATTTGTTTTAAAGAACTACCATTAAAGGTCTTTTGAACAAATTATCACACTGTTATAATATCTACTAAAGTCTTGTAGCAAGTCTGTGTAACTTATACACCCCCTCACACTGTATAAACCCCAGTCTGTAGTAAACTCTCGACTCAAACACACGTCTTGTATTTCTTGTGCTTAGAGATAGCTTCCTCTAGTGTTGTTTGTAGTTTATAGCCCTATTCTTGCTTGAGTAAATCATGTTGAAAATGCTCGAAATTAGTGCTTGCTATTAAAAGCTCAATGATTTTATCCTCGAGTTCATTTTGTGTAAATTCACATTTGAAGGCAAGTGTTTTACACCTTGTAACAAAAGCGTCAATGAATTCATCAGATTTTTTCTCGTATTGCACAAGTTCAAGTCTATGAACCCTGACTCTAATGTTGATTTTAATTGATCTTCAAAATACTTCCAAATCTTGTTTGGTGTCTTTAGTTCATTTTAAGATGGGCTGGAAGCATTTAGGCGTCTTAACCCTTCTTTTCCCACGCCTCTCTTAATTTTCAATGCAATTTTATCTGGGGCGGTAATGCCCTCATCTTCCCAAAATAACTCCATAGTTTGTTTAAACAAACTGAAGGCATCTGTGATATGATCATCAGACCAGTCCATCAGTATGCGTGGGATGATGGAAGGTTAACAGTTTGTTGTTGATATCCGTTAATTGGAAGGAGTGAGCAGGGTTGGGTCCTCTGTGAAGAGATAAGTGATTGGCTAATGTCAACAATCCTGGGAGAGAGGACGTGAAAGTGGTAATATGAGTTATACAGTTTCGTTTGTGGTAGTGAGGTGTCACGTAGGCAAGCTGAAGAATGCGGCACTTGGTATTCAAATGAATCTCTGTATAGGGTATTCCTTGATGAAGTATGTGTTATATATAAATAGTATCCGGTACTAGGATGCTACAAGATACTTGGTATCGGTATTTGATACTGGAACTGTATACTGGTACTTGGTATTTGTACTGATCACTTGGTATTTAGTGATATTGGCAGACACACTGTCCAGGCTATCCATTTCTGAAAACAATCAAGAAGTATTGCTTGATGAAAGGATTGACTCCATTGACATCAATTTCTTTGGGTCTCATAAATTTTGGAACGAAGAGGCAAGAAGAACTAAAAGCTTCAACCAACGCAGATCCAGTATTAAACATGCTTCGTGAACTGGTCATTTAGGGAAGACCTAGCAGTGGAAGACGGTGTAATAATCAAGGGTGCACAAGTACTGATTCCAGAAACACCCAGAAGTAACATTCTGTCTTAGCTACACTCAGCTCATCAAGGAATCGAGAAAACTCGAAAACTGGCAAGATAATCTGTCTTCTGGCCAAACATCAATGTCGAAATAGAAAGGCTCGTTTTGAGTTGTTCAAAATGCCAAGAACTTGGACCTGCAAACAGGAAGCAGCCACTTTAAACAGACTAAGTCACACCAATACCATGGCATAAACTTGGCACAGACCTCTTTTAATTAGCTGACAAACAATAGCTCCTAATTGCTGACTACTTCAGTAAATACCCCATCATTTGGAAATCACCATCGCCTGCAACAAGCCTGCTTGAAGAAGTGCACCATTTCAAGTCTGTGTGTGGAATGTTTGGCAAGTCACATGAAATCATCAGCGATAACGATCCAGTAATACAGTAGCCAACACTTTCAAGACTTCTGCAGAGGGTGGGGAATAAACCATACAACATCCTCCCCTAACTACCCTCAATCCAATGGTTTCGCAGAACGGATGGTGGGAACCATCAAACCTGTCATTAAAAAGTGTCTGAAGTCAGGAGAGGACATTGACAAAGCTATGCTGATGCTACGAGCCACACCGATTGATAGTAGCCTGCCTTCACCTGGGGAAATAATGTTTGGTAGACCCATCGCAACATTACTGCCATCCCGCCAAGCACCAAGCCCAAAGACCCAAGCACAACGATACTTGCTGATGTCAAAACAAGACCTGATGAAGCAACAATATGATAAGTCAGTCTATGAAACCACAAACATGTACCCTGGCCAACCTGTACTTGTTTTAGATCATACAAGCAACACATGGAATTTAGGTCGTGTTGTTGAAAAACTTCCTGTAAAACGGTTTGACATTTAATATCTATAATGCATGCAAATCTTTTACAGTGAACCATAAACAGTTGCAACAGAGACATTCCCTGGAGGAAAGTGAATAAATATTTTTCAAGTACTAATAACTATTAATGCATGCTACTGTCAGATATGTTTAACAAGACATTGTAAATATCACAATGACATTTTTTTATCAAACGAGGGGGTAATATAATATCCTTAAAGTAAGTCTATCTAACTGATACATCCCCTCACACTGTATAAGCCTTAGGCAGTCTGTAGTAAACTCTCAAATTAAACACACGTCTTGTGTTTCTGTTCCTTGTGCCTAGTGATAGCACAACAGGAGACATCGTCATATTTATCGGCTCATGGCGGCACACACTTAAACCTAGTAAAACATTTACAAATATATCAACACTGGTCATCGAATTAAAACCAGTCCTAAATCAATATATCTCCTGGGAGATATCGTGATTTTTATCGGCTCATGGCGGCACAGAGCTAGTAAAACGTTTACAAAATGAATGATTCAATTTATGGTATTATTTTGTTTAATAAAGATAATATCGGCCTAGTGTCTCCTGATATTAAATATATGACCACTGGCACTCTGATTACAACCGGTCCTTTTGTTGCGTTGCTCCGCTCAACACGACACATGGTGTTGATGAGAGCAGCGCAGCACAATATCTGGTTGTAATAAAATTCTAATACGTTGATTAAAGTTTACAAATTCTCAAAAAACCTTTAAGCGTTATGATTGTTTTTAATATCAGCGAGTGCGTTATTCTTTAATTCATGGTTTCTAATACTGTCCAAAATTACTGCACAACGCAGTGAGTCTGTCTCATCGGCTCCTATGATTTTGGTGAAAAATGCGGCAAAGTGCATCGTGTTCTTACATGGGTTTTTTCAGTGTGCCAGTGGATAATGATTTTATGTTTAAAGATTGCGACACTGCACTTTATTTACAAATTATTACTTTTAACAAAAATATTTGACATTTGAAAATAATATTTTTGGGAAGGACACTGCTTGGGAAACCCTGACATAAGGAATAGGTTTTTCCACAAGGGAATTTGAAAAGTTAACAACACTTCACATTTTCCTTCAAACTTTCCTAATTAGATAGACATTCGAGTTTTGTTTGTAAATTATTTCTCTCTTTACATACACACGTGTTTTACAGTGCGTTGATTAATAAAATGTCTAAAATTGGTTGTGCAATTTTGAAAAAAGAGTTTTGAATTTAAACTTGTGCGATTGCTACTGCTATTACTTCTATTGTTACTGCAACTTTTGCCACCACTACTGCTACTGCAACTGCAACTGCAACTGCAACTGCAAAGGATCTTACAACAGCAGAGTTATAGGACACTTGATAACAAACGATTTGTACAGTGGACATCTCAGGAATTGAGTATTGCGAAATTAAAAGGAGCCTGGTAACAGTGACGACACTGGTAACAGTGTAGAGACTAGTAACAGTGCAGAGACTTGTAACAATGCAGAGACTGGTAACAGTGTAGATACTGGTAACAGTGCAGAGACTAGTAACAGTGCAGAGACTTGTAACAGTGCAGAGACTGGTAACAGTGTAGATACTGGTAACAGTGCAGAGACTAGTAACAGTGCAGAGAATAGTAACAGTGCAGATGGTAGTAACAGTGTAAAGACTAGTAACAGTGTAGAGACTAGTAACAGTGCAGAGACTGAAAACAGTGCAGAGACTAGTAACAGTGCAGAGACTAGTAACGGTGCAGAGACTGGTAACAGTGTAGATACTGGTAACAGTGCAGAGACTAGTAACAGTGTAGAGACTAGTAACAGTGCAGGTGGTAGTAACAGTGTAGAGACTAGTAACAGTGCAGAGACTGGTAACAGTGTAGAGACTAGTAACAGTGCAGATAGTAGTAACAGTGTAGAGACTAGTAACAGTGCAGAGACTGGTAACAGTGCAGAGACTGGTAACAGTGCAGAGACTAGTAACAGTGCAGAGACTAGTAACAGTGCAGAGACTGTAACAGTGCAGAGACTGGTAACAGTGTAGAGACTAGTAACAGTGCAGAGAGTAGTAACAGTGGAGAGACTTGTAACAGTGTAGAGACTTGTAACAGTGCAGAGACTAGTAACAGTGCAGAGACTGGTAACAGTGTAGAGACTAGTAACAGTGCAGAGAGTAGTAACAGTATAGAGACTAGTAACAGTGCAGAGACTGGTAACAGTGCAGAGACTGGTAACAGTGCAGGGCTGGTAACAGTGCAGATATTGGTAACACTGCAGAGACTGGTAACACTGCAGAGAGTAGTAACAGTGCAGAAACTGGTAACAGTACAGAGATGGTAACAGTGCAGAGACCTGTAACCATACAGATAATGTTAACAGTGCAGAGACTGGTAATAGTGCAGAGACTGGTAACAGTGCAGAGACTAGTAACAATACAGAGACTAGTAACAGTGCAGAGACTGGTATCAGTGCAGCGACTGTAACAGTTCAGAGGCTGGTAACAGTGTAGAGACTGGTAACAGTGCAAAGACTGGTAACAGTGCAGAGACTTGTAACAGTGCAGAGACTAGTAATGTTATGTGTGAAGCATGAATTTGGGCAAGCATTTTGGGTCTCATGCTTTGAGGTACCACAATCCTTATATCCTCATAGATTACACCGTCTAACACACTAAGTTCATCGCGGGTAGTCCAGTACTGCCTAAATGAGTGGGGAGTCTCTAACTTAGTGTCTGGCCAACCTTTCTGAATGATAGAGTGTAGCTCGTTGAGTTCGTTTGCCGTGTGCTGTTGAAATTATTTGTACTTTGTCAGTGTCACGGCAATGAAATCAACCATGTTCCCAAGTATTGGTTTAATATCTGGCCCTGTATCTGGGAGGTTTGCTCGACTCAAGGCATCTCCAACTGGAAAGCCTTTTTGTGACTTGTAGGTCCCTTTCAAGTCATAGGACTGTAAACTCAGCATCATAGTTTGCAGTCTCATGGGTGCATACAGCAGGGGTTTTGAACAAATAGCTTGTATAGGTTTGTGGTCTGATTCAACGGCCCCAGCTTTGCCAAATATGTAATAGTGGAACTTCTTACAGTTGTGGGCAATAGTGAGCATCTCTTTTTTAATCTGTGTGTACCTCTGTTCTGTTGTCGTGGAAGATCTTGGAGGTGTAAGCCACTGGTTGTCTATCTTGTAGATGAACACTTCACAGTGCAAAGATGCTGGCATCACACTGAATCACAAGTTCTTTTGTCGGGTCATATTGACACAGGAGCACTGCTGCAAAGTTCCTGAAGCATTTCTGCTCTGGTTTATCCCCATGAAAATATGTATCCTTCATGATAACAGACCTAAGAGTCTCGTCTACTTGACTCAAGTTGTGTAGGAATCTACCTAGTTACTGCACAAACCCGAGGAATAACAGATATCTTTCTTGCTTCTTGGTACGGGCATTTCACGTACTGCTTAGACCTTCTCATTGTCAGGTTTTAAGGCCATTCTCTGTGACTACATGACCAACGTACTTCACTCCGTGATGTTTTATACGACAAAGTTTATTCCGAGATTGTACTGGGTTGTCCGCTTTACCACTTTCTTGATGATCGTGTCTTGCTCTTGTTCATCATTCCCCCCTTAGAGGGGGTCATCCATGATAGCCCGTGCACCGGATATTCCTTCGAGCATTGTGTCCATTATTCTTTGATATATTTCAGGGGCTGATTTAATGCCAAAAGGAAGACGGGACCATCTGTACCTTACTAATGGAGTGTTGAAAGTTGTGAGGAGACTGGATTTATAGTCAATCTTGATTTGGAGATAATCTGACTTGGCGTCAAAATCAGAACAGTTCTTAGCTTTGGGAATTGAAGCCACCACTTTCTCGACTGTTGGAATAGGGTAGTGCTCTCGCCGAATTGCTACGTTAAGATCTGTCGGATCAATGCAAATTCTGATCTTTCCTTTCCTCAGTACGGTTACAATGAAGCTAACCCAGTCAGTTGGTTCTGACAGTTTTGCGATATGCCCTGCACTTTCCATCTCGTTCAGCTTGTTGACAAATTTATCCACTCAAGTTCTTGGTTGACGCCTTGGCCCATGTACAGTTGGTCGCACTAAATGATCAATTTTCAAAGTGAATGTTCCTGGATATTTGTCAATTTCATTGTCAACACTGTAAACTCTCTCGATCAGACCAAGCTGTTGACTCACATTTCCGGAAATAAGGGGCTCTTGATCCAGATGTGCAGTGTAGTAAGTGACATCTATGCATTTGTCCCTGGATCTCACGGAAAGCGTCACACATTCTTCAATGTCTATGCAATGGTGCGTATATGATTTGAACTTGCAATCTGATTTGACCACTGGTTCCTTGCATTCCATCTCTTTAAATAATATATATGGTATGATACACATATATGCACCAGTGTCTATTTGGAACTTCATGGTCTGTCCTTTTGCTTTAATGTTTTCCCATCATTTATTTGTACTCCCAACTGCAACAGTATTTATAAGGTGTACAATGCCAGAATCAGAATCATTGTTAAAAATAATGTCATTGTCAGTTTCCAGAACTGCATGTGTAACCGCAGTTGTTTTATTATGACAAACTGATACTAAGTGTCCCTCTCACAAAAGTTACATTTCATATGTTTCACATTTTTCATGTGACTTGTCATAACCACACTTTCGACACTTCTTTGGCTTCCTCTCAAATGCTCTTAGTTTTCCTTGAACCATGTTTTGGGTGTTTATGTCTGTGTCGACCATTCCTGTGTAGGTTAATCATATTTACTTCCGGATCCTTATCATCCCAATCAATGTTGATACTTTCTTATGAAGTTTCATGTTTCTGTCCAATGGCAATGACTATATCCAATGTTGACTCATTACCCTTTTCTAGACACTTTTACGTACCGAAGAATTAAATACTCGAAGCACTATAGCATCCCTTAGAATGCGTTCCAAATCTGTGTACCCACAGTCTTGTACCAAGATTTTTAAGTCAAACTTATCGTTCTGCTCCTGTTTTCTTCTATTAAAGTTCACAGTGGCACAAAACATGATTTTTCATTCTGTGAATACTCATTGTAAACATCTGGAAGTGTTTTATTTTCACTTGGGTCATTTTCAGTTCCTTGTATCCAACGAAATGTGCTATAGATTTAATGGCCTTTGTCCCCGATGTAAGTCATCAAGTAATGCACTTTCTCAAGTTTGGTCTTTGAAGAGAGTTGACCTTGGAACGTAAACTCGCAATGTTGTTTAAAACGCTTCCATTCTTTGTCCAGATCGGTAAAGTTGCCAGTTTATGCACGGTTTATTGTTGCCTAACATGTTTGCATATACGACTAGAATGTCCGCCTGTGATTCACTGGTCCATTTCACTGGTTTCATTTCACTGGTCTTTTACTTCAATTTTCAAAGTGCGGTTTTTCTTGTCACGTGACCTATTACTGGTTTGAGCACTTGTAAGCACGCCTGTACGCGGGTTTTCTTTTAAATCAACTGTGTTACATTTGTTTGATCTTGATTTTGACACCATGTTACGTAATAAAGGACATGACAGCGTGGTGTCGTAACTCAATCGCCTTAATGCCGTCAAGCAATCTAACATTGTCGTAAACGACCATAAGTTACAGTTACAAATTAACCCTTGTAAAGCTAGTTTTCGAACGTTTTCGCACACTTATCGGCATGCACAGTATCCTATTTTGGGCAGATGCAAAAACATTATGACTCAGAATCTTTGACTCTTTGAACGTGGCAGATGTACTGTGTGTTTGTGCATAGTTAATTTAATTTTGTAAAAAAACTACTATCGCAATGACATATTATTGTATCCGAACTTGTTTGATATAAGGTTTAAGTCGTTCATGTATTATTTTACATTTACCCCAAAAAGCTATGTTTTATCAAATTTAATACAAACCATATGCTTTTGTACTATCGATACTCGATAACCTACAACTCTTTAAACCGGAAGTTTAAACCTCGTCACCTGGCAAATGGCCTTCTCCTCGAGTTGCTCCTTATCCACGTCATCACTGTTTATTGATTTTCTGTGCGTGACGACAGCGAATTTCAGTGCTCATGCTAATTCTTTATTATTAAATTCTTATTCTAAGAACACCTACTTGCTTACGTAAGATATTGTAATTGTGATCTGCCATTTTAGGTAGCTTGTTGCCTTAACTATTATAGTTAAAGCATAAATATTATAGTTAAAGCATAAGGATGCTGGTGTCCGATTGCTTTAACGTTATAATAGTTCAGAGCAAAACTATACTTTGTCAGATAACACATGACGGAATAGCATACTTTATTTCTTTTTTAAGATGCCAAAGTAATTAAAAATGTCATTCAAACATCATTTTCTCACTATTCTCAATAGTGTCAAAAAGAACGGATTTTCTGTTCCCCATAGAAAAGAACGGAGACAGATTTACACGGCTTAATTTCACATAAAACAATTTTTTTGCATGTGTACTTTAGCTGCAAATAAACAAACACTGTTTATTGAAATATAATCTAATTTTATTGTCATTGCCAACAAGAAAGTTTCTTTCAAACTGTACATTATCCTTGACAGATAAACACGTGATTCGTTGTAGCTATTACTCGATCAACTGTTGCAAGAGTGATACAATGTTTTCATGTCTTTGGAATTGTAGCCATCTGTGTCAGTGGTACTAAATAGTCGTATATAGTGGGGATAACTGATCACAGCTTTGTAAACACTAGTTTACGCAATGTTGAAGCCGTCCTTTGCATGTTATAAATTTTGACTGTCAAAACACGTAGATCATCACCTTGTTTACACACAGTGACCTAACCAAAATATATAGATAAGGAAGAGCATCTTTTAAGGTTT